>JANQAP020000231.1:1153490-1167809 GCA_026874005.2 Erythroxylum coriaceum | reverse complement strand
TCTTTCACAGGAAGTGAGGTTGAGAGATAGTGTCAAGGGTTGAGTGGTATCGGCTCAGTAAAGCCTTGGGTAAATCTATTATATTTTGGTGAAAGAATTAATCTGGGTGAGGGTCCCGTAGACGTAGGCAAGGAGTGCCGAATTGCGTTACCAAATTTTCTGGTGTTATTTATTATTTCGCCTTTGATTGGTCTTGTTTTTGTTTGTGCCAGAGACGATCACGATAAAATCGGAAAGTTTGCGACACTATTATCCTATACAGTTTTTCAATTGGTATCAGAGCGGGTCACCATTTCAGAACTTGTTAGCAAGTTGGTGCAGATCCTAGTTTCGCGAATATGATAAATTTTGAGATGAATCTCTTAAGGAGCAAGCAAGAAAGAAGCAAAGGACTGGTGTTACAGGTTGAGACTGATAAAGGTGTGAATGATGCAAAAGAGGAATATGATGAAAAAGAAAACTTGGTACTACTCATACGGAACTTTGGCAAATGGCTGAAAAGAATGAAAAAGGACAAATTCGAGTTCAGAGAATATGGTGGAAGCTCATTGAATACTAATCTAAAGCAACAAGTCAAAACTCAAAAGGGTGAAAGGAAGGTGAAGAAAATCCAGTGTCATGAGTGTCAAGGCTTTGGGCACGTTAAAGCTGAGTGTGCAAATACTTTGAAGAAGAGAAAAAGAAAATCCTTTACTGGCACTTGGATTAAGAATGAATCCGAGAGTGAATATGGTAGTGAAGAAGAAATCACTAATGATGCTGCGTTAGTTGCGTTACATAGCAAAAGTCCAGTTACTTATTTAACAGTAACCGAGAAGGAAGTAACTGAAGATGAAAAAGTGAGAAAATTAGAAAATTTCGGGAAAAACGTAAATGATTCAACTCAAAGCTCGATTTCAGATTATAACAGTGATGAAAGTGGTTTAAGTGAGAGAAAGGAGAACATTTACGAGGCTTACGAATTAATGTACGAAAAATGGGTAAAAATATGTAGAAAGAAAAAAGGTTGAAGGAAGAGAATCTCTCCATGAAGAACACCATCCAAGATTTAGAAAAGAAATTGACGTTAACGTCAAATGAGCTTGGTGAAGCCAGAATGAAATTGGTAAGTACTGAAAAGAGATTGAGAATGTTGAATGGAGACACAGAAAAATTAGAAAAGTTAATGGAAATCGGTAAGGTTAAAGGGGATCTTCAAGGTATTGGGTACAAAGGTAAGTGCTCTAAAGTGAATGAGAAGAAAGATGACATATCCAGATCTGTCTAGGAAGAAACTTCGAGGAAGAATCGAAGATTTGTACCCACATGTCATTTTTGCAGAATCATTAGGCACATAAGTCCGAGATGCTACAAGATGTTACAAATGTTGTTTCAAAGAAGCCAAAATCGAAGGACCTTATATCTCTCATATAAATTTCAAAATCAACCTTCAGTACCGAAATTCTCATGGGTTAGAAAGGGTCAAGGACAAGCACAAAAATGGAGTGAAGGAAAAACAAGAAAGTATCCAGATTCACAGTTAGTTACTGCTTTTGAAGCAACTGTTCAAACTGAGGATAAGTCAGTTACTTCAGATAAAGAAATCAATCAGACAGTTGATGACCGAAATAATGTGATGAGAAATAATCCCAGTTTATATTGTGATTTCTATTTGACTCCACCGAAGACTCCTCAGTTCTCTCATCAGTATAGATCTCTCGCGGGGGGAGACATCATATTGCTTTTGGAGACTGTTTAATTCAGGGGGAGATTTTAAGGTACTTTCGTGACTATTAGTCTTGCATTTTGGCATCTTTTGTCCCAAAGGGGAGAAATTTAGATGATTGGATTATTGTTTCTATAGACGTTCTTTGAAACTTGATGTTGGATTAAGGAGGAGTTCTTAGATTGTGGATTCAATTTCTATATTCTCAATTATGAGATTTAGGGGAGCTTCGTATTTGTGACAAATATACCAAAAAGGAAGAGATTGTTAGATATATTTTGAATATATCTATTTATTTTATTTTGGCATATTTTTATAAATTGCACTTATCAGATTTTTTATTATCTTGGATTCAAAAGTTGGATAATGTTTTAGATATAATATAATTCTATCTTGCATAGATGTGAATTTGATGAAGGATTCTATATTTTGAATTAAGTGGTCTTATGAAACGTAGCAGCTAAAAAGCTGTGTTGGGTGTGAAAGGTGAATGGATTTTGAGTGAATTAAATAAACCCGCAGCTGATTGGTGGTAGAGTGTGTGAGTGTGAAGATTGGCTTTCAAGTAGGCTGCGTGAGTGCCTTGGAAATAGATGTAGATACTTCAGTTGAGTGAAAATAAAAATAAAAATAGAGACCTACGGTTTATGTAATGTGTTGTATGGGTGTGAATTGATTTTCACACAGGTGCAATTTTTGTGTGAGTGATTTGAGTGGTATATGTATGTCTCTATCTTAGCCAAAAAATGAATCAAGTGGTTTGCGGCAATTGTGTGTTGACATGTTAATTGGATGTTTGGAAAACACAGTTGAAGGGCATTATGCGTGAATTGGATTTTTGAAAAATAGCTGAAGGTGTGTTCATATGTCTGCAACCCAGCTATTGCGTAAACAGTCCATTATTATTTGGTGAAGGTTTTGGCTAGGTATTTAATTAATAGATTGTGCGTAATATCTATTTAATTTGTTGGAGGCTGAATTGAGGAAGATTTGTGGAGTGGTTGTTGGGTGGACTACTTTCCCATTGTTGTTGCGACGACTTCCAGATTTATTTCAGGGGAGCTTAACTTTTCGGGAAGTTGTTCTTTTCTTTTATCTCAAATGTTTTCGTTTTTGTTTCTAGTTATTTTAATCATTTGAGTTATTCGTTAATTATTTTTATTAATTATGTTTCATTAAAAGTGGTAGAAAAAAATCCTTTGTTGAGGTTAACACGAATCGGTCGTGTTATTGGGTGTGAAATTCTTTCACGAGAAGTGAGGTTGAGAGATAACGTCAAGAATTGAGTGGTGTCGGCTTAGTAAAACCTTGGGTAAATCTATTCTACTTCGGTGAAAGTGATTAAGTTGAGTGAGAACCTCACAGACGTAGGCAAAGAGTGCCGAATTGCGTTAACAAATTTCTAGTATCTTCTGTTATATTTTTTGATTGATTTTTACTTTTATTTATGCAAAAATAATTGCATAAAATCAGACAATTTGTGAAATACCTACCCTGCGATTTCTCAGGGAGCTGTAATTGAATTCATGCACAAATACGTACAAACGAACAAAATCACTCACAACAAACTTCAAGCACATTAGTACGATAATCACCCAAAATACAAATATTAACTGTCGGGTTTCGTTTTAAGTCTTAAACTGTGCTCCTCTGTATACTCGAATGATATGGCTGGTTTTGCTGCAGTTGGTTCTATTGATTATACTGTCCTACATATATCAAATCACCTTTTCACAGGCAATATCATTCGAACTACAGTATTCGGTCCCCCCTCACAACCGTATTAATGCCAGAAAAATCTCGTTGAAGATTGAGTTTCTTTTCCTTTTTGTTTTTTCGACTTACGGTGTCTGACTTTTATGATATAACGCACACCACGTGGATCTTGATGGTTCACACACACGGTTTAGTTGAAAGGTGTGTGAAACTGAGATGTGATGAATCGTAAAGATTTCTTTTTTTTATATAAGAATGGTCCGACCGCCCACAAGTATGTAGTGAACCGTATATTTACATATACTAACTCCAGCTACGGATCTTCGACAAACGCAAATAGGAAGAGACAGAGAGAAGAGTGGCAATGGGAAGGAAAGCATCGAAAGAAGGACTGAGCAAAGGACCTTGGACTGTCGTGGAAGACAAAATCCTGACAGATTACGTCAAGGCTCATGGTGAAGGCAAATGGGGCAATATTCCCAAAAGGGCCGGTGAGTTATGAGGATGTAAGCTAGTCTGCCATCTTCAATATTCAACTTATAATGTCTTATGAGAATTTAAGCTAGCATGATGTTAATATGATCAGCTTCATTTTGCGTTTGCTTGACATGTAATATCGTAGTCCCTGACTTTCTAACTAACTTCTCAATATGATCTATCTTGTGCAGGTTTGAACAGATGTGGCAAGAGTTGCAGGCTTCGGTGGTTGAACTATTTGAGACCTGACATCAAACGAGGGAACATTTCACCTGACGAAGAAGATCTCATCATCAGGCTGCATAAACTCCTTGGTAATAGGTAAAACAGTTCTTACTCATGACTAGACCTAAGTAAGGTTGATTTCTATGTCATAATGAAGTTTCGATGTTGTGTCACAAGTAGATGGGCTTTAATAGCTGGAAGGCTGCCCGGAAGAACAGATAACGAAATCAAGAACTACTGGAACACATATCTGTGTAAGAAATCAGCGCAAGGAAATCAATCGAGCACCAAGCGAAAACCAATCTCCAGGAAGGTCACACCAATTGCAAATCCGACTGATCATCATCAGGTCTCATTCACAACAAACCTGCCAAATGTTAATGAATACCATCACACCTTCAACGTGAGCTTGGCACCACCGACGACAGCTACCTGGGTGCAACACAATGCAGCAAAACAAAACGACATTTCATCGCAGTTTGTGAAGGATTTTAACGCAGAGAACATCAGCATCTCAGATTATCTTGACCTAGATTTCCCTCAGCTCAGAGACTTCGATACATACGACACGTACAACCTTAATGTCGGTGAAGAAGATGGTGTTATAAGTACCAATATTGGACATAAAAGCGAACTGTCCATTTGCTCTGATAAAGGTCAAGCATTTCTGGTACCAGATTGGAGTGGCGATGATCGTGTTCTCCAGGCTAATGTACTAGAGTCTGATTTCGGATCTTTGGCTTCTTTAATGGAGTCAACTGATGAATGGATAAATAATTCACCAAATGTTTGTTGATTAATCAGTTCCCTGATTTCCATTTCATTTCCTTGATTTCCCAATTTTTTGTACATTTAAACAGTAAATTGATTTTGGTTACTTAGAGTGCTCATGCAGGCCAATGACGAAAATCTTCTCGTTAACAGTCTATTAGCTAGGTTAGGGGCTATTTGATTGAATTCTATTTTTCTACGGTAATTTTTAATTTTTAGTTTTCAGTTTGTTTGTAAAAATAAAACACTTATTTGATTGTTAATATTAATGTGATTGTTTTTATCACTAATAATAATTACATATTAACGTGTAGAAGCCAACATCTGTATATTAATTACGAACCTAATCCATGGAAAAAAAAACGATAAAATAAATATTAAGAAAATGAAAAAGCATGAGCCTCCTGGAATGATTGCAACGCATGTGCCTCTGGCTTTCCTCGTTCGCGTCACAATTAATTGGAAGATTACAAGTATTGATAGATGTCAACTTCGTGGACTCCCATCAAATAATTGCTTGTCCCCTCACTTGTATCAATACGTACTAAGAAATCAAATGTAACTAATGGCTTAGGTCAATGAACATATTGGTAAATGCCAAGTAATTTTAATTTTATCGGATTTCAATTGGTTAATTATCTCCAATTTAATTTTTTCGACTTTTAAGGTAATTATCGTTTTGCATTTAAAACAAATATTGCGACGGCTTGGATCGTGAGCTGTATACATTTTCATATATCACATACTACTCACATGCTACAAACAGTTAATGTCCTGACGAAAATTTAATACGTTTGGCTGCCATGCAGAAATTTCAGAAGCAAAACCACGTCATGGCAATCAGGTACCATCCGTTAATGTTGAGCAATTATGAGATCTTTTGCAAGGCATAGGAGGTCTAAAATGGAGAAAAAATAATAAAATGGAGAAGGAAGGTAAGAAGTTTCGTAATTTAACTCATATAATGTTGCATTGCAAAATAAAAGCAAGGCTATGCCTAATTAAATAGACTTACAAACAAACTAATCCAGCAAAAAGTAAGCAACCATTTAAGAAAGTGGATAAATATCATCCTATGTAATCCTCCACTAACAACTAGATAATATAAAAAAAACATCACATGCTAATTTGACCACTTATTCCACCAACATCTTAATGCTAGAAAATAGGAAATAAGAAAATAAATTAATTTAATTATTTTAAAGCACTTGCTAATACTTCCCCTTGCTTCAAAATTTTATGGATGAACCACTTTTCTCCTAATGTAATGCACTTCTCATCATTGTCTTTAAATTTGTTGATGTACATTATCATCAACTTACAAATATTGGAGCAAATCTCTTCATGGTGCACTTCTCACCAACAACTCTAATAAAAAGTTTCTTCTTGTGTCACTTGTGTCATGTTTGTTTCTTCTTCATTTTTAAATCTACAGTCCTTTTGTAAGTGCCCAAACGTCTTGCACTTGAAGCACTTCAATTTTCCTTTGTGCCAATAATCCTTCTCTTCATGGTCGAGCTTCTTACAATTTGTACATTGTAGAATTTTACTTTTACCTTTTAAAGATGAACTTTTGACTATGTATGCTCCTTCGACCTTATCTCCATCCTCTCCATCCCTCATTATTCTTCTTTGGTCCACAACTTGAAAAGTGTTTGGTAACTTTGCAGAGGTTATATTTGATAGATCATTAGTAATTTCAAGTGATGAATTTTTTTACTCATACTTTTCGAGAAGCGTCACAAGAAGCTTGTCTACAACCCTTTGAGTAGGAAATTCTTCATCAAGTAACTTGATTTGATTGACAATGGACATAAATTTGCTCCCATATTCCTTGACACCTTCAAGAATTCTTCAATTTTGACATCTCAAATTTCCTTTTGAGATTTAAAATTTGCATCATCTTAGATTGAGTGTTGCCTTCAAATTCTTCTTTTAGTTTCTCTCATGCATCTTTAGGAGATTCACATGCCATTATGCTCGTTAAAATTCCTTCCATCGCCGTCGAATGGAGACAAGAGCTTTTGGTTTCTTTGCCCTTTCTTCATCATTCTTCTTAATTTAGTTTAGGGTTAGATTTTACGGAAGAGGTATATCGAACTCACTTTTAATAACCTCTCATAAACTATCAACTTGCAAATAGGACTTCATTTTGATAGCCTAAGAGTGATAATTTTCTCCATTGAAAATAGGAATTGAAATAGGGAAATTGTTTGATGCCATTGCTAAGGTTGAACACTTACAATTTTTTAAAAAGATTTTGCTACTCAATACTTACAAGCCTAAGAATAACTAGAGCTTTGATATAATATTGGAGGAAAAAGAATAAAAATGGAGAAGGAAGGCAAGGAGTTTCATAGTTCAACTCATATATATAATGTTGCACTGCAAAATAAAAGCAAGGCTATGCCTAATTAAATAGGCTTACAAACAAGCTAACTCAGCAAAAAATAAGCAACCATATAAAAAAGTAGATAAACATCATCTAATGTAATCCTCCACTAGTAACTAGATAATATCAAAAAGATATCACATGCGAATTTGACCATTTATTCCACTAACATCCAAATGTTAGAAAATAGGAACTAAGAAAATAAACTAATTTAATTGTTTTGAAGCACTTGCTAACAAAAACAGTGTCATTTTGGGTTATTGTGCCTGGATAGCCCGAACCTGGCACGACCCTAAAGCCCGACCCTAGGCTTGATCCAGCAGAGAAAAACAGGCTTAAGGTTCAGTTAATCTAGGCTTGGCCTAGGCCCGGGCCCTTTTGCCATCCCTAACACTGAGCACTTTTATGAGATATATGAACCATGTTTTGAGTGCTTTTATTGGAAAGTTTATTGTAGTTTATTTTGATGATATTATAGTTTATAATAAGACCTGGATGAGCATGTTGAGCATTTATATGCTACATTTGATGCATTAATTGAGAAAGCATAAGTTGTTTACTAATTGTAAGAAGTGATCATTTTGCACGGAGTTCCTAAATTTTTTATGGTATGTTGTGAGCTCATAAGGTATCAATGTAGATGAGGAAAAGGAGTGTGGCCTATACCTAGAAATGCGAACGAAGTTAGGAGTTTTCATATTTTAACGAGTTTCTATAGAAGGTTTTTTAAGGACTTTAGTTCTACAAATGCACCTCTAAATGAACTTACCAAAAAGAATGTAATGTTTAAGTGGGGTGAAGGACAAAAGAGAACGTTTAATACAATGAAAGATAAACTAACTAATGCACTTTTTCTTACTTTACCTAATTTTAATGAAACTTTTAAAATTGAATATGACACATTGGGAATTTGTATAGGAGAAGTTTTAATGAAGAAATCTAAGCTAATTGCGTACTTTGGTGAGAAGCTTAGTAGAGCAATGTTGAATTACCCTAAATATGATATGGAGCTATACACATTGTTAAGAGCATTGTAGACTTAGCAACATTATTTATGGCCAAGGGAATTCATAACACATTCAGTTCATGAGATTCTCAAATTTCTAAAATCACAAGGAAAAATTAATAAACGACATGCTAAATGATTGGAGTTCATAAAGAAATTCCTTTACTTGATTAAGCATAAGCAAGGTAATGAAAACGTTGCTGCAAGTACGTTGTTACAAAGGTATGCAATACTTAATACTTTGCAAGCTAAACTACTTGGTTTTAAGATGATTACAAACTTGTATACTAATGATGTTGATTTTCTCCAAGTATGGCATGATTGTAACAAAGGTGCTTATAATGAATACTTTAGGTATGATGGTCATTTATTCTAAAAAGATAAGTTATGTGTACTTAATTGTTCATTGCGTGAATTGCTTGTGAGAGAGACCCATATTGGGGGTTTGATGGATCATTTTCGTATGAGTAAGACTTTAGATGTTTTCATAGGCATTTTTATTGGCCTAATATGAAACATGATATGTAATTTGTTTGTGATAAATGTCTTACATGTAGACAAGATAAGTCTAAGGTCAAATTGCATGGTTTATACAAACCATTATCTATACCTAGTGAACCTTGAACTGATATATTAATGGATTTTGTGTTAAATTTGCTTGGGTCACAATCTGGTAAAGATAACATATTTGCTGTTGTCGATATATTTAGGAACATGGCACATTTTATTGCATATTACAAGACTAATGATGCAACATATATAGTTAATATGTTTTTTAAAGAAATAGTACGATTGCATAGACTACCTAAGACTATAGTAAGTGACTGAGAAGTAAGTTCCTAAGTCATATTTGGCATATCTTATAGTCTAAACTAGGAACTAAATTGCTATTTTTTTATTGCTACACATCCTCAAACATATGGTTAAACAATAAGAAACTTACTAAACTTTTGCAAGCTATTATCTAAAAGAACTTGAAATGTTAAGAGAATTGTTTGCCTCACATTGAGTTTGCTTATAATCGTTTTATTCATGCTAATATTGATTATTCTCTATTTGAAGTTGCCTATGGTTTTAATTCCTTAATTCCTTTGGATATTTTACCATTACCTATTTCTGAGCTTGTGGTAAGAAGAAAGCTAAGTTTGATGGGGATTTGCATGATAAATTTTTAGCTAAAATTGAGGGGTGGAATAAGCAGTATACAAGGCAAGCAAACAAAGGGTGAGTTAAGGTTTCTTTTGAACCTGGTGATTAGGTTTGGGTTCACTTTAGAAAGGAGCAATTTTTCAAGCAAAGGAAGTCTAAGTTGCAGCCAAAAGGAGGTGGACTTGTTTAAGTTTTAGGGAAGATCAACGCCAATGCTTATAAAATTAATTTACCAAGTTCTTATGGAAATATTAGTGCTACTTCCAGTGTTACTCATCTTTCTCTATATGATGTAGGTGACTTGAGGATGAATCCTTTCAAAGAGGGAAGGAATGATGGCGATCAAGTACTAGCCTTTAATGTTGAGCACACCCAAGATCGTTTGCAAGGCATAGGAGGCCCAATGACAAGATTGAGAGCCAAGAGAATAAAGGAGGTTTTACTAACACTTGTCCGAGTTGCAAGATCAAGAGCATACCAAAACAAAATTAATTTGAGTTTAAAAATAGTCGATATTTTGCATGGCTTTGATTTAAGTCCAACAAGCACAAGCTCACCAAGTGCATGTCTAGCATCAATTGAAGTCTCAGAAGTCCATAACATCCAAAATCAAGCTTAGTAAGTCTAAAATATCCATAATAAGGCTCCAGAGTTCATGTCAACATTTCCAAGGTTTCTTTTAACGTTTATTTGAGTCAATAATTTAGTTATATTAGAGTCAAATATTTAGTTTCCTTATTGTTTCATGATTTCCTATATTAGTAAAGCAAATAAGTTAACCAAATTGTTATAGGATTTTTATTAGTAGTTGGATGATTTTCTTTCCTATTTTTGATTAGAGTCATCAGTTGTCAGAATAGACAAGGATAATATATTTCCTTGTATTATTAGGATTCATATCTCTCAATAGGTTTTATTAAGCCTATACAAAGGTTGTAACCTATTTTTTATTCAGAATTGGATTAATAAAAATTGTGTGGTTCTTCAATTGTGAAGAGTCTTGTTTTTAGTTCTTTACCTAGGAACTCAATTTGATCTGAATGGGAAAACTCGTGGCTATCAACCTGTGGTTCCAGTTATAGTTGGCATTGTTCAACTAGGATTGGACTTTCATTCATTATAACTCTAGTTCTATACAATATGTTTGTATAGGGTTGGGTTCAAATTGAATTATCATGACAAATCATGGTGTTTCTATCATGTGATTTTTGGGTCTTAAGCGTTGTTTGCTTAGGCTTCGTATCATCACATCTTAAGTTAAGAATGTTCTACTTTAGTTTTCTTAGCAATAATGTAAGGAAATAATATGGCACAAGGTTAGAGTTCTGTCTTCAAACTCTATATATTGATGGGTTACTTGTTCAAAAAGATATCAACCTTACTCAATTTTGTAATACTAGCCCAAACATTAAAAAGTGACACTAAAATATTCTAACTTTTATTTTTTTACAAACATAGTCTCAACACTAAGTTCTCTGTTAATGTGGTTGACGTGACGGGTCGTGTAAAATTAGTGTTTTTGTCACGCGATTATTGTATGTTGTATTGATGTTATGTATGAATATTATTATTTGATAAATTAAAAATGTCAAAAATAAAAAATAATTATGCTGACAGAAAAGTAAAGAAGAAGTGTATAATTATTTTAAGATTTTTAATATTTTATATTTTAAAATAATAAAATTTATAGGTACCAAAACTATAATATGTGACAGTCAAGTGATAAAAATATTAATTTGACTTGACTTATCACATCAGTCATATTAACAAAAAATTTAATGTTAGATTATTTTTGTAAAAAATTGAAACATTTTAGGATCACTTTTTAAAGTTTAGTTTAGTATTACAAAATTGAGTAAATTTTGATATTTTTTTACAATTAACCCTATTGATTCATATAAATATTTCAAGCTTCTTTACTTCATCAAATTTTAAATTTTAGTTATAAAAAATAAAAATAGAGACAAATATCATTTAAATCATAGTATCAAAAATATAATATGTGAGAGATATGTGATAAAATGCTAATCTGTCATGGCTTGTCACATTAGTCATATTAACAAAAACTTTAATATCATACTATTTTTGCAAAAAATTGAAAATTAAAACCTTTTAACACGACATTTCAAAGTTCATATTAGTGCTACAAAATTAAGTTTATAAGTTAGAGATAAGTTTGCATATTATTAAACCTCCCTAAATTTAATGTTTGAGCGAAATTTTTATTAAATTATTGTTGTTGTTGTTGTAGTATTTACGTCATAGGTGATCAGAATCATACTACAAGAAAGTTGATTTTTATTACCCCAGACAATATTGTCCTATGTCTTTTTTTTTTCTCCTTCATCCTAACTACTAGCCAGTTGGCTTCTTTTCTAAAACAGAAGTATTAATTTGACTCACAAAAGGAAATTTTCGTTCTAACAAAATGTCAAACTACATCCCGAATAGGGATGGCATGAAGCTTCAAGGATTGGCTCAAAGTTAACGATTTAACTATGGTTGATTTAGGATTCAAGCTGATCGAGACCCGATCTAATAATCTAAATAGCCTAAAATAACGTAATTTAGATTAATTTGAACTCATGTTCGGTCCACATAATTCAAATTCAACTAAGTTTTGAATTAAGTTTGAACCACTTTCTTAAAGTGTTGATCTCTAACTGTACGACTCAACTCTGACAAGTTTTAGATTTAGTTCAACTGAGCTTTAGTTTGGACTAGGACCTGCCCTCAACGATCCGGTCAATTTCCGCGGAAACATTGCAGACGTTTACAGGCCAGAAAATTCAAGTTACTTCAGCTTTGATGTTTAATTGGTGATCGTACTGTCTGAACAAAGAAAAAGGTCAACGAATATTACTAAGTAAAGAGAAGAAGTCAGTACAAGGGTCGATTACTGGCCTGCAAAGCCAATTCTTCGATGATACATTTTATGTCACATCCACATTCCTGTTGTCAGAAATTAATGAAGCTGCAATTTGCTTTTCCCATTTCATTTTTGTCTACCTCTGAATCTAACTTCACAGAAGAGTAAATTGCCTAAGACTTTAGCGATTAATGGTATATAACAGCAAAACGAAAGGAGTACGTTTGGAGTAAGTTGGAAGTGATCATTCTCTTTCACAACCATCGATTTTCTTGGCAATGACCTTGGAGAAAGGAAAAGTTGCAGAGCCTAAAATAAGTTCGTTCATAAAAATTCCAGAACAAAGCTTGAAATACTCATACAAACTCAAACCAGGTTTCGTCCCAATCAGATAACTTGCTCACCTCTTCCAAATTCAGAGGACCTTCACCTAACAAATCATACAGTTGATCATCTCCAACACTGCTGAATTCTAGGTCATTCTTTGTTACAGAAGTTCCTTCATCAGTTCCTTTGGCGGGTTTCTCCTTTTCAGGCATCTTATCTTTGTCTGTACCCGACACCGTCGATGCTGAGGGTGTTATTCGCTCCTCATTTTGTGAAAGAACTATAGGTGTGTAGTTTGACAAAAATTTCGATTTGACTATAGTTGTTTGTAAGGTTTTGCCGCAGTTAGTCGTTACTAGATATAAAATAACTGTATTAGTAACAGTTAATTTTTCAGCACAGATAAAAATAGAAAAATAAATACGAAATTAAACAGATCAATACCGAAATTTGGTAATGCAATTCAGCACACCTTGTATACATCTGTGGGGCCCTCACCTAGCTTAATTCTTTCACTAACGACAATAATTTTATACAAGGCTTTACTGAGCTGACACCACTCAACCCTTGACATTATCCCTCGTCCTCACTATTCGTAAAAGTAATTCACACTCAATAACACGTCCGACTCATGTTAACCTCAACAAAAGATTTTTCTCAACAATCTTTTGAAATAAGAATAGTAAATAAATCACTCAAGTGATTAAACTAACAACCTAACACTCTAGAAAATACTTGATAAGGGGACAAGAAACAATTTCCTGCACAATCACGAAATTAAGAGCAGCGGAATAATCACGCAAAAACACCAAGCAAGAACTTCACCATGACAACCGTGATTCAAGTGCAAGAGCTAGATCACGCATTCATCAACACCAACTTCAGATGTCTTTAATTTTCATCACATTTGATAATGTTACACACAAGCTACCCTTGAAGTTATAAAAACATTTAGATCAAACAACACATCTTCTGCTCTTCCATTCACTGTGAATACTCAGTAAAAAAACCTCATCAAAACACGCACGTAATTTCTACAAAAGATGGACAGCACCAATGACCCACGCAATACGACCAACACCATAGATCAGCATGCAGTCACCCACGCAATGAGATCAACATCCAGAAATTCACGCAATGACACACACAATAAGACCAACACCACAGAGATTCACGCCAACATCCACATATCAAAAAAATCACCCAGCCACTCTCGTGTAGATATAATCCAGTAACAAAAATTCAAGACATCAAAACCTACGCACAACTCACACACCCACGTGACCTTACATAATTCATGTCTCTATAAGAAGCATAATTCACGTAAATCTTCATCCAAGATAGAGTTCTATTTGCACAACAACTCTATCCAAGAAGCCAATTCAAGTAAGACTTCGGCTGTGTTTGGAGAACAGCTGATCAGCCAATTTTTGGCTGATTGGTTAAAATCAGCTGTTTGACTTAGTCAAACAGCTGATATTTTTGTTTGGTAGTTGGCTGGTTGGGTTGGCTGATTCAACCCAACCAGCCAAAATCTAAAAAGCTACCCCTACCCAGCTTTTGGGGTAATCAGCTGATTACCCCAAACCTAAAATACCAAAATACCCCAACAATGTTTACTTCTCAAACTCACTTTTATGTATAAAAATAATAAAAACACATAATGTTGTGATTTGTTAATT
>JANQAP020000231.1:1142976-1153390 GCA_026874005.2 Erythroxylum coriaceum | reverse complement strand
AATAGAATCAGCTATTAGTTAACAGCTGATAGAATCAGCTAACAGCTAATGCAATCAGCTGATTGCCAAACAGGGCCTTCTTTATTTACATTTTTTTGTCATTATCTGATTATCCAATAATCAAAAATGCTAAAATAAAATAATAAGACATATCCTAACAATCTCCCACTTTTTGGCATTTTTGTCACAAATAAGAAACTTTCATTGAATCACATAATTGAATATATAAGTATTGAAATCACAATACTCCCTCTTCATCCAATATCAAATTCCAAAGAACATCCATCAAATTCTTCAAGTTCAAGAAACATCCAAAGAAACAATAATGAACATCCATCAAATATCCAACCATCCAAATTTTTCCCCCTTGGAACAAAAAGATGCCAATAAGCAAAACTAATAGTCACGGAGTTACCTTAAAATCTCCCCCTGAATTGAACATTTACCAAAAACAATCTGATGTCTCCCCCTTAGAACAAAACAATACCAAAATGAAGAATGCCTTCAATGCGATCAATCTCAACAAATAAAAAAGCATAAAAATCAGTAGTAGGCGCAACGAAAGAATCATAAACACATAGTATAATAGCAGAAAGTTAAGATAACAATTTACTACTAGTTAATACATATGCCAACATATCATTGCTCACTTCAATTTCATCTTCATAAGACTGATCAAATTCATAAACCCCATCATCAAGCATAGTCTCATGTACACATAAATCAACTGAACCTTAGAATACTCATAAATAAAAATTTAGAAAGCTTAAACGATAACTCCTTCGGACCTATTTTTTTTAATAAATAACATCAAACTATACTTCAAAATTGTAAAACACACAGTTCCTGTACCCCTCGAAGAAATTTAAACTTGGGCTTATTCCTCGTCACATTATCTCGATCATCAATTGTCTGGTTGATTTCTTCATCTAAAACAACTGACTTACCCTCAGTTTGAGCAGTTTCTTCAAAAGCAGTAACTAACTGTGAATTTGGGCACTTTCTTGTTTTTCCTTTACTACGTCTTTGTGCTTGTCCTTGACTCTTTCTAATCCAAGAGTGCTTCGGTAACATGGGTTGTTGTTGAAAATTTAATAGAGAGTGTTTAGATTTCGGTGTTGACCTCTTTGAAACATCATTTGTAACAACTTGTAACATTTCAGTCTTATGTGTTCGATTACTCCACAAAAGTGACACATAGGTATGAACTTCCGATTTTTCTTTGAGATTTCTCCTTGGACAAATCTGGTCGAACCAATTTTCTCATCATTCGACTTGAAATATTCACCTCTATAACCAATGCCTTGAAGGTCTCCTTTAGTCTTACCAATTTTCAATAACTTTTCTAGCTTTTCGGTACCTTCATTTAAAATTCTTATTCCTTTTTTTGTACTGATTAACTTCAATTTTGTTTCACCAAGCTCATCTAATGTAGACAATAACTTCTTCTCTAGATCTTGAATGATGTTCTTCATGGAAGAATTTTCCTCCTTCAACTTCTCATTTTTCTTACATGTTTCTACCCATTTAGCATATATTAACTCATAGGCTTCATAAAATATCTTCCTTTTTATCATCAGAAGTATTGTCATCACTATCATAATATGAGATTGAGCTTTGAGTTGAATTGTCTACGTTTTTTTCCGAATTTTCTGATTTACTTACGTTTTCGTCATCGGTTACTTCCTTTTTGCTTACTGTTAAACAAGAAACTAAACTTTTGCTGTATAAAGTAAGTAGCGTAGCACTATTCACTTCTTCTTCTTCACTACCATACTTACTTTTGGATTCATTCTCACTCCAAGTGCTTGTATAGGAGTTCCCTTTTTTCTTCTTCAAAATATTAGCATATTCTGCTTGCACATGTCTGAAGCCTTAACATTCATAACATTGAATTTTTTTCACTTTTCTTTCACCCTTTTGAGTTTTCCCTTGTTGTTTGAAATTACTATTTGATAAGCTCCCACTATTTTGCCTAAAATCAAATCCATCCTTCTTCACTTTTTTTAACCATTTGCTGAAATTTCTTGTCAATAATTCCATATCCTCATTCTCATCAAATTCATCTTCTACATCATTTATGTCTTTTCTAGTTTCAACTTGTAGTGTCAATCCTTTGCTCTTTTCTTGTTTGTCCCTCAACAAATTCATTTTGAAATTGGTAAGAATTCTAATTACCTTCTCCAACGACAAGTCATTGATGTCATGAGCCTCTTCAATTGCTGCAATTTTCGGAATAAATCTTGAAAGTAGTGATCTCAGCGTCTTCTTTACCAATTTCAGGTTAGAGTATTTCTTCCCGAATTGATGTGCTTGGTTTGCTATGTCATGTAGTCTCTCATGAAAATATCCAATTGTCTTACTGTCATCCATTTTTAGTTTTTCAAACCTCACAGCTAACATCTAAAGTTTTGAGGTTATCATAAATTTCGATCCTTCATGTATAGTCTGCAAAGTGTCTCGCGCTTCTTTCGTTGATTCACAGGCTAATATCATAGCAAAGCGATCTTCATCAATTGCACTGAAGATGGCGTGCAGGGCTTGAGAATTTCCAAGCGCTCTCTCTTCTTCAGCCTTTGTGCACTCAGATGCATCTTTAAACACTTTTTCTTCCTTTTTATCAGTCATCATTGGATGTATCCAGCCATTTAAAACTGAGTTCCATGCTCTTGTTCCATGTGCCTGAATGAATACTCTCATTCGTGATTTCCACGTAGGATAATTTGAATCATCTAACAATGGTAACCTGATGATTGATGCCCCTTCTCTTATAGTCATAATTATGAAACAGGGATCTGCACCGACTTAATGTACTAAGTTCTGATTCGATGACCCTCTCTGATACCAATTGAAAGAACCGTAGGGGTGTAGTTTCACAAAAACTTCGATTTAACTGCAGCTACTTGTAAGGTTATGTCACAATTACTTATAACTGTATTTGTCGATTACTAGATATAAAGTAATTGTATTAGCAACTGTTAATTTTTCGGCACAAACGAAAACAGAAATATAAATACGAAATTAAACAGGTGAACGTCGAAATTTGTTAACGCAGTTCGGCACGTCTTGCCTATGTCTGCGGGGCCTCACCCAGCTTAATTCTTTCACTAACGACAATAGTTTTATACAAGGCTTTACTGAGTTGACACTATTTAACCCTTGACACTATCCCTTGTCCTCACTACCCGTGAAAGTAATTCACGCCCAATAACATGAACGACTCGTGTTAACCTCAACAGAGAATTTTTCTCAACAATCTTTTGAAACAAGAACATTAAATAAATCACTCAAAGTGATTAAACTAACAACCCATCACTCTAGAAAATACTTGACAAAAGGACAGGAATAATTTTGTACACAATCACGAAATTAAGAGCAGCTGAATAATTACCCAGAAACACCAAGCAAGAACTTCACCAAGACAACCATGATTCAAGAGCAGGAGCTGGATCACACATTCGTCAACAACACCTTCGGATGTCTGCAATTTTCTTCACACTTGATAATGTTCCACACAAGCCACCCTTGAAGCCATAAGAACATTTAGATCAAACAACACATCTTTTGCTCTTCCATTGACCATGAATACTTAGTAGAAAAACCTCATTAAAATACTCATATAATTTCTGCAAAACATGAACAGTACCAGTGACCCACGCAATAAGACCAACACCACATATTAGCACGCAGTCACTCATGCAATGAAACCAACACCCAGAAATTCACGCAGTGACACTCGCAATAAGACCAACACCATAGAAATTCACGTCAACATCCACAGGTCAGAAAAATCACCCAGCCACTCACGTGTAGCCTTCAATCAATAGTATAGCCCAACAACAAAAATTCAAGACATCAAAACCTACACACAGCTCACACACCCACTTGACCTTACATAATCCATGTCTCCATAAAAAACGTAATCTACGTAAATTTTCATCCAAAATAGAGTTATATTTGCACAACATCTCTATCCAAGAAGCCAATTCAAGTAAGAGTTCTTGATTTATATTTTTTGGTTATTATCTGAATATCCAATCATAAAAAATGTCAAAATTAAATAGTAAGACATATCCTAACATTTTGCTTTATTTTTTTGCTCAAGTGAGAGTTCCAGTAGTTCTTGATCTCATTATCTGTACGCCCTGGCAATCTTCCAGCAGTCAAAGACCACGTACCATTCATGAAATGATAATCTCTTGACACTACGTTCGTCGATACATAAATTCACAGCAATGTGAAAAGCCACAAGCTCTGTATCCTGAAGTGCAGCGGTGGTGGTTTACCTGTTTCCAAGGAGTTTATGAAGTCTGAGTATCAAGTCCTCTTCTTGGTCTGAAATGTTGCCTCTTTTTATGTTGGGTTTCAGATAATTCATCCATCTCAACCTGCAACTCTTCCCACATCTACCTAGACCTGAAAATTTTCAGGTTGAACTTCGTAACCTTTACTATTACTGCTTTTAGTTCAGAATCATTTTAAAAAATGTCACTGAAAATACCTGCTATTGCTGCAACTGTTTTCCACCTTCTTGGACCATGAATGTTTATGACCTCTGCCAGTTTCTGGTCTTCCTCAGCTGTCCATATTCGAGTAACTTCTCTTCTGGTGCATTTATTGCTTACAGGAGCCATAGGCAACGTATGTTTCGTCTTCTTTGAAAAGGGGTAGTTCTGATTGATTTAAGTAAAGTAAAAACTCAGGCTGCAATTCCATTACACATCATTTAGAAGTGAGAGCTGATGAAGAAATAGGCTATTATTGACCACTGTGAGCTCACAATCATGACTCACGTTCACATGAAGCTAATAAACTTTCTCTAAACGAACAAAATGGGTACAAAATGCCAGTCTCTATCCACATACGCATGTGGTATGTTCTTCAGTTGATAGAGAGTTGCAGAGTTACTATGGGGGTCCATTTCAGGGATGATCATGAGAATGCGGACTAAGCCTGAAAAGTTAACTTGAAGACAAATTAACCCGAAGACAAATAAGAATGCCAAAAATCAGATGAACCTCTGCAATGGTAATTTGCAGCCATGAAACCCTGCATTTGAAAAATGTAAATACCACCACACTTGGCCATAATTTCTGAAAATTTTCTTATTGCACCATCTCTACCTAGAGCTCTCCATCAACAGGACTCAGAGAAAGAAAAATATGGTTGTCAGAAGAAGTTGCAGGTCTCACATTTATATGTACCGATATCCTGTCACGTGAAGAAGACAGAGTATCTATTCTTCTGGAGCTCCACTGCCCCTGACTCTTGGCATTATTTTGTGACAATATTCGTGTCCAAATCATGGGACCTATCAAGTTGGTCCAATAGCCTGGTGAAGCTTAGGTAGGCCCTGTAAGATTTGGAGACGAATACCTCATGTGTGATAGAAGTGAAATAAAACAGATCAAGCATAGAATTAGCAATGGGCCTGAGTTTGGCCCAAAAAATTAGGTTAAACTCGAGTTCAATCCATAATTTGATCAAACCTAAACCTCACGACTTGAGTCTAAGCCCGATAAAATTTAAGGGTCCAAATCTCAATTAATTTATTTTAATTAAAAATTAAAAATAATGTGATTTTACTAAAAATGGCATTGTTTCAGTTAAAATATTTATGGTTCAAGTTTGGACTTAAAAACCTAAAATTTTCTAAAAAAACTTAATCTTAATTTAAAATCCGATCAACTCAAATCAAACGGATTAATTTCAAGTTGTCTTGGACTGGGCCAAAATTACAATCACCAGTCAAGCAACTTAGGTGACACAAGCTCTCCTTTATTTGCAAAGGAAACTTTAATTACAAACTGAAACTCTGAAAATGGGGCACATTGACTTTCTAATTTTCACTTTCATGCATCTGCAAGATATTAACTGTGTACAGTGTACACTTTCCCTACCAACTGAAGCAACCAAAGGAGGACTCAGTTGTCTTCAGTCTTCATTTCTTTTTTTAAAAAAATGTTTTGAAGAATATTGGAACTCATTAAAGGACTATCTGCACTGGAATGGAAAAGACCCTTGTGCTCTGAAGAATCAAAAGTATAGCTGTGAGACCAGTTTCAGGCTGATGGGCCACAATGTTCGTTCACGTTCACAAGTCTTAAATACCCTCCAATTGTCGTGAACTGAGAATCAATTGGTGCTATTGGTACTGTGTGAACCAGAAAGATAAGCATACGCTTGGTAGTTGGTAGAGACATCATGTCATGTTGGAAGGTTCTCAAGCGTTTAACTGAACTGATCAGTCACACCTTTTGCTTGCTAAGTTGCTTATCTAAAAGAGAGTTATGGATGTGATCCTGAAATGCCCGAATAAGTTTCTAATCAGATATCAGAAACAGTGACTGCATCCTCTAACATGAATTTGATATTTCACTCAATTGCTCGTACCATTCTCTATCTTTTGGACGTGTTTTCCCACTTTCACACTTTCAATCCACTGATGATAGTTGCTTTCTCCGCACAGGTTCATTGCATTTACTTAAGCACATTCTAAGGTTCATTGCAGGGTTCATGTTCAGTAGGTTTAAGCTGTTCCTGTCTGATGAACTTCAAAATTCCTTTTTATGTGCTGTAGTGGGTATAGTTATTATCAGCACATAGGTTGCTGTCAGTAAACAGGACGACTCTCATGTGATGCTCAAAGTAACACAAAAGGATTTGGAAAATGGAAACATCCATCTATGAAGCTCCCACTAATGAATTTTTGAGGGACCCCTTGTCAACTCACTTGGAAAATAGTTTCTCCGACGTAGGATTGATGGGGTACTTTCTTGTTAACCGGTAAGATCGGTCTCAGTCCCTGCGGCTTCCGACCTGGTCTCACCATTGAAAAGGGAAAATAGAATAAGATACTGGTGCAGGTAAGATTGGTGCTTTACGAAAACAAGATTTTGTGAACATCAACGATCGCATAAGAAAATTCGTCAAGCAAACAACACATGTTTTAGTTTATTCTTGACTTTGCTGCCACTTGTCCTCTCCAGGAACAAGATTAACGTATGCAGGATTCCCACTCGCAATATTCAACTGAAAGATTTCCTATGGTTAATTTTCAACCCTGAACCAATGTGTGTGATCCAGGCCTACTCTTCTTTAAAGAGAAAAAAAACATGGAAATCGAAGCGTATCTTAACGACCCTTTTAAGAGCCGTATTTTCTTGCAGGAACTGTCATCTTCAATTCTGGTCAAGATCAAACAATTAAAAATTTCAACCTGCATCACTATCTTTAATTATTGAAGCACACAACTCGAATTTCTTCTGTTATTACTTTAGCTTCGTCACTTCGTTTTCAAGATGATATATATGGCATCATATTCAATCTTTGCATCAGGAAAATCAGATTTTGGGCAATCCAGAATCCTCAACCCATCTGTGCATTCCAATCTCTGACTGACAAGACTACTAAGATCTTCTTCTTTTTTTCATTAATAACCAAGTAAAAAGATTCGATATTTGATAAGAAGTCCTAATCTGAAGAAGTATACATCGGCTGAGGAAATCCTAATCTTCAACATGATGATCACCATTAATCGGTAGTATCAGTCCTGGATCACAAAATTGATCCTTGGCAATTTTGGGGGATGAACTTGTCAGTTTTCACTACATAGAACAAGGGTAAAAGACAAACTTCACCTGCATTTTTAAAAAAATGAAAATTAAAAAAAAACTTTTAATTTTTATTTTTAAAAAAAGCCTAAATTTAACGCTTAAACTCAAACTGAAATAATTAAATATGATAAAAATTAATAATTTATTAAAATTATCTTAAATTATTAATTTAAATTTAATTTAATTCGTTTGAATTAAATTTTAAAATAAGTTAAATTATTAGTGATATTTGATTAAGTGATGAAATAAAAGGTAAGATGGTCCAGTTTATCTTATTAATTTTTCAAAAGCATTTTTATAAGAATTTGGTATATTATAATATAAAAACCTTAAAATGTGATAATTACATATACTGTTTCTGGTTTGACTTTTTTATTTATGTCTTATGGCATTATTTATATATTTCTTCTCATTACATTTTTTATTTTCGTTTATTCATAAATGTAAACAATATAATCAAACTTAAAATTTTTAATACTAAATAATATAATATTATAAGTAATGATTTCTAAAAAATAATAATTGTAATAAAAAGGTCAAATGACCATATTAAGTGACTAATGATTAAATATATTAATATATTATTTTAAAAATAACTTCACAATAAAATATTATTTGAAGTGTTTGTGTTTATGTTTTTTAAAAACTAAAAAATCGTCATTATTATTATTATAAAACTGTAATCGTATCTTTTTTACCTTGATATATAGAACGTAACTGTAAGCAAACTTGGCGTCTTTGAACGAGTCTTAGTCAACAAAAGACAGGCAAGTTAACCTTAACCATCACAAAGATTACAAGTCATGAGGACACATTAGAATTTCCAACAAGTTGTTGGAGTACGAGTTTATGTGTTTTTCAAACAAAGATTACCCAGAGAAGCCGACAAGTTGAGTATCTAGGAAACAACCAAAGGAAAATCAGGCAATTAGATCTTGTTAAGAATTTTACAATGTAAGTTAAAGAAAAGTGTTGCTCTATAACCCTAGCCTGCCTACACCTAGACCAATAGTCACATGTAACTAAAGCTATAAAAAATAATAAATAAATAAAAAGTCTTAAGCTTAAGCCCACCATGATAAAGCTGTCGTGGATAAGCCTATAGATTGGAGTAATGAATGCAACCAAGCACTTCTTCTTTTATCCTTTTCTCGTTATTCTCCGAAAATTAAAAATTAAAAAAAAAAAGCAAACTATCGATTTTACACAACTAGCTTGGGAAGTGGGAAATTATTATTTTTTGTCTTTTGCGTATTTTGTAATTTGCTGATTTTGAATTTACTGTTCAAGGTGAATATGTTCATGGCTAAAATGACAAGCTTGTGTTTGGAATTTATTGAAATGGAATAAAAAAAATCATCAAATTTTGTCATTATCGTGAAAATAGTCTCGACTCAAAATAGAATTTAATTTAAAATATCCAGAATAAATCATTAAATAGTCAACGTACTACCACCGAGTATCGAAGTTCAGCAGTAAGTGGTTAGCTTTCGCTTAAGTAAAGTTGCATGTTCGACCCATGCTTGTGTATATAACAGTGTTAAATACTCGGTAATAGTGCTAAGCCACCTGATGGATTCTCATACGAGCGGAGAATAATTTAAGCGTCGTAACTAGTAATAGCTTAAAGTTGCTATCGACAGTTTACGCCCTCCAAAAATATCTAGTGGATTAACCAAAAAAACAGTCAATATACTTGATACATAAAATTCTCTGTTTTTGCGATGATCAGGAGATTATCGATAGTAGTGTTAAGTTGTCCCTAGTGGGATTTAGATCTTCTGTGTCAATAACTCTGGTCTAATTCTGTACCACTTCATCCTAACCATCTATTTATGTAAGATTTATATAAATGAATGGTTAGAATGGAGTAGCACAGAGTTAGACCAAAATTATTGGCACAGAAGATTTGAGTTGGTCCCTCGTAGTCTCACACGGCGCGAGAAATAATAACAACTTAAAAGGTGCTGTCGATAATTTAGATCTATCTAGAATATCTTGTGAGTTAATAAAAAAAATATTCAATATATCTAATATATAAAGTTATTTGTTTTGCGAGAGTTGGGAGATTGTTATATCAACCTTTTCTTTGTATTTTTTTTTACAAATAAGCTATTTTTATAATTTAAATATATGACTAGAATGTAAAAAAAGAGTAATTGTCTGAGGCTCTCCCTCGAAGAATAAATCATTGCCGTACTTAATAATTTCTTTAATTTTTGTTGTGTTTTTTTTTTCTTTTTCTAATTTCAAAAGGATAGTTAAGAGTGAAAGGAACCGATACGTATATCTCCATTCCTGTAATGCCAAAGACATTGGCTCACTTGACAAAATCGGAAGCCACATTTGTCAAAAGCTGTTAAGAATGAATCGTCTCCATACATAAATGGACACTATCTTGTTTCTAAAGAGAAACAAAAAGTAAAGGAAAGAACGAAAGAGCACCGATAGTTATATCTCCATTCCCCATAATTGTCAACATAATGTCTCACCTTCACAACAATGGAGACCGCCACTTCTCTCTCGACCAAGTTAGTATAATTTTGGGATAAAGGAAATAAAAAGAAGGCCACACGTTATAAAGCTGACAAGCCATTGGATACTATTCATAGCCATTCTTTATTTATTTTTAAAAATATTTTGGTGAAATATAATATTTCCTCAATCATATATACTCAAAATTAGGGACAACATATTCACGTGTTATTAGTTAAGTATTATTTTTTAAAATACTTTAAAATTTGATATTAAATTAAAAAATACTTTACAAAATTAAATAGTTTTAATCTATTATCTCT
>JANQAP020000231.1:1120473-1140005 GCA_026874005.2 Erythroxylum coriaceum | reverse complement strand
TGACTAATAATATATTTTTAATTATTTATACAACAATTAATAGTTTATTAAATCAATGGACTTTTTAGTCATTTTATATCTTGTCAGCAACCGCAGCCATACTTGCCAAACACCTATTTTCACGTTTCAGCAGTTACCAATAACAGCAATCTCAAACACATAAGTACTTATTATTTCAGCAGGTTATCAACTGCCATCGCTCCCCCAAACTAATCCTTAATCATGAAACTATAAATTTTAAATTCTATATTAGTGTGCAAACACCAGCTATTAATTATAGTCAGCTTCAAAAATTAGTCCTCACGTGTCAGCGAAATTTTTACTAGATATTATTGTTGTTCAAAAGTCTTATAAATTATGCCTATTTGGATTCAATCTCCTATAGGTGTTTTTCATCATTTGTATATTTAAAATTTTGATGAACTCTTTTGAAATAGATTAATTGGTGATAGAAGCATTCAAATGCTTATAACTATTAATTAGTTTCAAAATATTGTTTAATTTTGATATGTAATTATTAAATATATTCCATAACTTATTGAATATGAATTTGAAGAATAATTTATTATAGTTTCACAATTTAGTTAGATTGAAAACAACCTTTCTACTAGTTAAGAGTAAAGTTGTATATACTATTAAACTTTTCTAAATTTTGTATGTTATCGGGATTTATACTGAATGTTATTGTTGTTGTTGTATAATTTAGTTAGATATAGTTTTAAACTTTTAATAACTAAAAGTAAAGAAAATTTTAATATGCTTGGACTTTTGGAGATTGAGTATTATAACCGCATATTCCCTGAAAAAAAAAAAGAAACAAACAGGAACGTGATTGCATTTGCTTGCTCCATCTTAAGAGTTCAACCTCTAAATTCTAATTCTAAATGTTCCTCGTAGACACTCCTGTGGTTCCTGTATCATATTTAATAAAGAATTGGCCCACGTATTTAATCACAGGGTCCTACAAAGTATGGTACTCTGAGAGATGGAAGGTATTCATCGAACTGCGTCTTTCGTATTGACTGACTTCAGCTGCTCTATCCTTTATTATAAATTCATACATTTTTCTGTTTTGTTGTGTCCTTCAGAGAGAGTTGACTTGTACTTTCATTGATTATTTCATTTGGCACTTTTGTTTATAGAGATTTGCTTATAGAAAGGAATGAATTAAAATGGTATAAATCTGATGATCAACGGTAGGGTTTAACATTATAGAACAAATGCAAATAATATACTTTAAATTTAGTTGAACAAGTGAATTTTAAGGAAACACAAAATTATAGGTTCAAGTCACGAAAACAATCTTTTTGTAAAAATACAAAGAGAAGGTTGTGTACATTATAACCCTCCTCAAACTTTCACAAAGCAGAGAGTCTTGTGCACTGAATATATTGACTTTTGACTTTTATAATAAAATTTACCTTATTAGTTTCATTTGATCTTAATAATAATTTATTAAATAATTTAAAATTTTTAATAAATTTGTTAAAATAATTTAATGTACTCAATGCATAAAACTCTTCGTTTATGAGAATATGAGGAGAGTCATAATGTACGTAATATTTTCTTTGCATTTTTACAAATCGTCTGTTTATATGATTTATCGGTTACATCGTAAACTATACGATCTGTCAATAAATTAAATTAAAAAAAACAGAAATATAAAACTGAGTACATCGTAAATAACCTCCTCCTCCTTCGTCAGCTACAACTGTTCCAGACTTCCAGACCTTCCCTATAAGTTGCAGAGCTACGAAACTACTCCTAATGCGGTATCAGGTGCCTCGTGTTCCAATCCTAAGTTGTCACATAATTTTTGTAAACGACTTATGTGCATTGCACAATATTCTAATTTCTTTATCATTTCCCTCTGTTTTGAAGACTAATTCATCTGAAAGTCAGCCCATCATAAACAAATGAGCAATAAAATAAGGAGGGAATTTTAAAATTATTTTCAAATTGACTTTGCAAATTATGCTAAGTGAAAAAAAATTATAGATAAGAATGAGACGAAATAGTCCAAAGGACGGCATAAACTAGAGGAGCATGCTTTCGTATGGTTTTTATTAAAAAATTTGGTCGGTCCATTCATTTAGACCCTTGAGCTATCATGCGGTCGGACCTAGGAAGGTATCATACCTGCATTATTTTTTTTGTTTTGGAATGGAACAGAATAATATTTGACATGCTCCTATGATTTCCACAAGGGAATTAATTAATACCGTGACATATTAGTCCCTCCTCATCACGACAACAAGTGAGCCAAGCTAAGTTGTGCATCTAAAAGACGCTTTTAATTTTAAATTATCCCATCTCTTTTTGTCAATGATTATTGTTTTTAACTTTAATTAGTACCTAATATTTATAAATTAAAATTGATTAAGGAAAGTATTTAAGAAAATTATTTTCAGGTATACTTTTCAATAAAGAATAATTAAAAAACAGAAACCATGGTATGCAAAATGGGGACGCCAACAGGAAAGCATTTCTGCTTTACCTAAAAAAAAAGGAAAAAGAGAAATTCGCATTAAAAAAAGGAAATTTCATATATATATATATTAAAAATAGAAGTGGCAGACAAAGGATGTCGATAGGGTCGTAACGTCAAACAGGATATTGAGGGCCAAGGCCTGACGTCAAAATTTAATAATTCTCTTCTAAGAAAACAAAACTCTCTCTCTCTCTCTCTCTTAATAAAAATTTTATAAAATTTTTATTTTCTGATTGATTCAACCTTAACTATAATAATAATAATAATCCATTCCCAATTTCCCAGCCTCCTCTAGCCGCTATTTAAATGCCTTCAACGCACACATACACTCCTTTATAACCACCAGAAAAAAGCCCAAATACAACTGCAACTACCAAGAATAGAATACTCGACGCCACCACCATGATAGCTTACCTCGAGCGATTCATTCAGGAGAGCGACTCCGAGTCACGGGAAGAACAAGACGCTGTCGTTCCATCCATATGCCAATCTCTGGACCTCCAAGGCGGCGTTGACTGCGTTTCCATTGGCTTCGCCGGGAAAGACTTCGGCGGGATGTATTCTTCCAAGCCGATGGCTGTCATCAGGCCGCTCGGAGCTGAGGACCTTGCGAGGGTTGTGAAGGTGGCTTTCCGGTCGGGAAATCTAACAGTGGCCGCTAGAGGAAATGGTCACTCCATCAACGGGCAGGCCATGGCGGACCATGGCCTCGTCGTAGACATGCGCTCCACACAAGACAGTTACTTCAAGCTCGTGAAGGTTAATGGGGAGAGCTTTGTTGATGTGTGGGGAGGGGCATTATGGGAAGATGTGCTTCTACGCTGCGTTTCGGACTTCAATTTAGCTCCCCGCTCATGGACAGATTATCTGGGTCTAACAGTAGGAGGGACGTTATCTAACGCCGGCGTTAGTGGTCAGGCGTTCCGTTACGGCCCGCAGCTCTCGAACGTGTCGGAGCTTGAGGTCGTAACCGGAAAAGGCGAGATATTGACTTGCTCCGAATCCGAAAACCCGAAATTGTTCTTCGGGGCTCTAGGAGGTCTAGGCCAGTTCGGGATCATCACCAGAGCCAGAATCGTGCTCCAGACAGCACCACAAATGGTGCGTACAATCAACTATTTATTTTAATAATTCTAACACTTTTTTTTTTCTCGGGCAATCTAATCACACAATCTAGTTATTTTCCTCGAGCGTTTTTAGTGCATGAAAGACACGTTTACGCTACGTAATTTAGTGGCTGAAATTGAATACCGAAAGCTAGCACGCATTTTTATATATTATTTTGTTGTTGTGGGTTGATTAGGTAAGGTGGATAAAAGTGGTCTACGCCGATTTCCAAGAGTTCACTAAGGATGCTGAGTGGCTTGTGACTCAACCCGAAGGTGAATCTTTTGACTACGTCGAAGGTTTGGTTTTCGTCAACAGTGATGACCCGGTGAATGGCTGGCCTTCCGTCCATTTGGACTCCGACCAAGTCTCCAACCACCGTCGCCTCCCTAAAACCGCCGGCTCCGTTCTTTACTGTCTGGAAGTTGCCCTCCACTACCAGACCACCGACCATAGCTCCACGGTTGACACGGTAATTAATTGCAACGAAATCCCGTCATTTATCTTTTCTTAAGAAAATTACTATAGAGCAGTAGGTTAGTACTTCAGTGTTAGAACGGTAAGGTTCGTACAGATCCTATAACTCAATAGGTGTACTAGAGAATCGGTAAACAAGTTAGAAGGTGGTGGGCCTGTGTCCAGTTGATAACTGAGTTCCAAAACTCAATTCGTAGCTAAGTGGGACCCTTGTAGGATGTTGACCATCAATTAGTTCAGGGTCCCACCGTCTCGCTGGATAGTGAAAAGCTCAGAACTCTTCTAACACGTGTACCGGTTCTAAGCTTTGGTGGACCGTTTATTCTCCTCCTATTCACTGTCTCCATGACTAACACAACCAACCAACCAGAAAATTTTAAAACGCAGAGGAAGATCGAAGGATTATTATTGTAATATAAAAATAATATTTAGAGACCTGCTTCTTTTAATTTTTGAAACTGACCATACGGTGTAATGTATCTCCCATTGGATTTTCTGACACAGCGAAGCATTGAAAAGAGGCCATGCAATCAGGGCATAATTACGAGAAGAACACCGTAGAATTCCCCAGTTATTTTAAACATGTTGTGGTGTTTTCTGCTAGATGCTATGGTCCAGTGTTGTGGTAATGCATAAGTAATATATTGAGGGCTAAAATAGGAAATTTGACAGAAAGTGATGATCATTGAAGATTTGGGTGATGGCTATGGTCCCCACAGTTCCACAAATGGCCAAAAAGCCATCATTTTCTGGAATTTGTCGTTCATGCACAAATGACGCAGATGCCCCTGATTTTGACGTCTAAAAACAGTTTTTTTCGTTTTTTAACTTTTTATCAGGTCGCCAACAGATTGCTTGGACGGCTAAGATTCATCGAGGACATGAAGTTCCAAGTCGACGTTAGGTACGTGGATTTTCTGTTGCGTGTGAAGCGTACGGAGGAAGAGGCGAGGGCCAATGGTATATGGGACTCTCCACACCCTTGGTTGAACCTGTTCGTGTCACACAGGGACATCGCTCATTTCGATCTTGAGGTGTTCAAGAGAATGTTGAAGGATGGTGTTGGTGGGCCCATGCTGGTCTACCCACTACTACGAAGCAAGTGAGTGTATCTGATATATTCCTCGCGTCATAAAAATTTCGCAAAGTTTGTTATCATTGTTCCCTCTGCGTCTGCCACGTGTTAAGTTTCCAGAATATCGAATAAGGTATGTTCGGGTGCTCAGGTAGGTAAGTTGGTGTGTGAGCGCAACCAGCTTGTTGCCAACAGCCTCTCATATGGCCACGTGTCGTATTGTAGGACCACTCGTGGGACCCACAGCCCATTTATTAGTCTCGCTCGCTTGTTTTTGTTTGACCGGTTTACAGGTAGTTAGCAGTAAGTAGTAGTAAGTAGGTCGTACCATTTTCTACATAGAGTTGTGAAAAACGATTTTATGTGGGACAAAGATATAGTGGGGTCCACGATTTAATAATATAATTTTTTCCTTTTTTTTTTAACCTTCATATATCGATCTAATTGAGTCAAGTCTAGGTTGGAATTGGCGGAGGGCATTTTCAGTCTTTTTGTGGAAAGTGAGATTTTCAAGTAATGGAGCTTTCACTGGTCAGTGTTACCATTCCAGAAACGACGAGGATATTTATGCGCCAAACGGCCCCAGCCTAAGGAACAATGACACCAAAATTTGTCTGGCCTCCAACAACTACTTTTTTTCCACGGCCATTTCACCCCTCCACCGGTCCAAACCATCCATGATCCATCCAACCATTTATTATAATATTTTTTGTTACTCATAACTCATCACTCATTAATTCGTGGACCAGGTGGGATAATCGGACGTCTGCTGCATTACCGGAGGAGGAGAGTGAAATCTTCTATATAGTGGCGTTGCTCCGGTTCACTTCGCCTGACGGACCGTCGGTCGAACAATTGGTGTCTCAGAATCAGGAGATAATTCAATTCTGTAATAAGATGGGGTTTGATTTCAAGTTGTATCTACCTCACTACAAATCCCAGGAGGAATGGAAACGGCACTTTGGGAATCGATGGTCCAGATTTGTCGATAAGAAGGCCACCTTCGATCCGATGAACATCCTTGCGCCAGGTCAGAAGATATTTAAGAGAATCCCTCACTCGTAGCACAATATTTAATGAATGGGTCATTTGTAATTTTATTTTTGGGTTTTTCTTAATGCTGGTGGGTCATATTGTACCATTAGTCCTCCAATTAGCTGGCAAACAACGTTAACGTCGAAGCAATGTAAAGGAAATATTTTGGGGCCAAAAAAAAGAAAGAAAAAAGAAAAGAAAACCTTGTCCTCTTTTAGTCTGCCTTGGAAGGCATGTTTTTCTTACCTTAACAAGTTGGTTATTTGGCAAGCTATGAAAAGGATTGTGGACGTCTTTAGCTTTCGTTTCTTAGATATGTTAACAACCTAATAAAGTTTCAATTACGTATTGTCTCTGTCATTCCTTATAAGCACTGTAGCTATATATAAGCTGTATTAATCCAGTCAACAATGAGTTGTAAGATCATTGAAAACAACTTTCAATTTGAATTTTATTCATCACTTTTTCGATACCTACACAACTCATATTCCATCGGTTTGGCTTTCCATGTTGGAAATGTAAAATGGGTCAAAGTCCTTAGGGGAAAAAAATAAAGTAATCTTGTGTTGCCCACTAGAGAGGATGGTAACTTGGAGATTAGGTATCAGATTCTCTTTTCATGCACAAGATCAAATAGGAGGAGAAAAAAGAGAGAGAGAGAGAGAGAGAGAGCTTTCACTTCAATTGGTTGTGATTATGATTTGGTTACATGAACTAAACCTCGGGGGAGGCTTTGTCCAGTTTGATGCAAAAATCAAATCTACTTGGTTTCTTCAATTCCAGCTTAATTTTCCCTTCTGTTTTTTCTTTCAAACTTTTCCTTCACTCCCATGAAAAGCAGAGAAAAAGAAGGAAAAGAAATTGAGAGGGTCCCATTTAACATGAGCTTTATAAGGCAATTATAAGATCATGATTTCTTGTAAGGTGCAACCCACCAATGAATGCTCGGTTTTAATTCCATGCAAAGTTAACTCTTAGGTATACGTCCTTTGGTAAACGTGTCATGCACTATCGTGTTTGGACCATTCCGGGAGGTACAGGTAAAGGCAAAATTTTATATGATTTTTCCTTTTTACTTTTGTCACAAACCCTTTTTATCCAAATTATTGTTCCCAATGCCAGAGAAGAGGAACCCTCCAAAATCCAAATCATATCGTTTTACGCTGCACTGTAAAACAAAACAGACTCCTTTAGTACGTTGTGTGTAATTCCTCTTTTGGTCTTACCTTGAAACAGTCACCGTATTTTAAAGAGTAGCGTCTTTTGATGGGAGGAAAGAGCTGAAATAGTTGTTTAATGGCTAATGAATACGAATTGATTACAAGTACAAACATTGGCTAACAAAAAGATCATCATAAGTTACTTTCTTCTTCTAAAAATGGACATGTACAGAAGGTTAAAAAGCTACTCAACACATGCACAGAGTGTGTGTGTATATAATATTATACTTCTTGGCATGTGAATTTATCTACTTTAGATGGAGAACTCATTGGTAATGTACAAATCTTTATACTACAAGACTTTTAAGGAGTCAAAATGGGATTCTATCCAATTTCATTTGGCACTACGTACCCTTTGGACCTTTTCTCTATACCAACTTTTGTTTTCTCTTTTAACTAAAAAGACCTAAAAAGGTGAATCAAATCTAAGTTCCGGTTCGAGAAACTCCTTGAAAGCCAACTAGACCGGCGATGTAGTTGGAATAGGGTTTCTTGAGTATAATTACGAAAAAAGAAATTTGCCTTCACGGTTAGTGAACTTTACAGTTGTAAGCTATGATTTGCTATTATGGTCTTATCGTCTTGTATTACAAAAAAACAGGAAAATTTCGAAAAGGGTTTTTGGACCACACCCCCATCTCGTAAAGTTTCAACTTTATAGTCAGGGGCATGCCAAAATCATTTTTTGACTAATTAAATATGGTTGGTGTGGGTAATTCAGTACTTTCATTCTTTAATTAGAAGTCTCGAGTTCGAGTCCTGAAAATGAAGAAACCTGTTTGGCCAACACTTTACCCCTTACATGCTGACCCGGTGTAAGCGGGGATTAGTTTGAGTGTGGATGGCTTAAAAGTGTCTTCCCATAATTGAGACTCTCTTAAAATAACTCATGGGCTTAAAAAAAAAATTTTTGACTAACAAAGTGATAAACTTAAGAGAGATTATTGCTTTTAGATTATCCAATTTCAAGTGTCATACTTCAAGGTTAAGTTTGGAAGCTGTTTCGTACTTTTTTTTTAATATGTTAATGTCCAACTAGATGAATTCTATAGCTTTCATCACTTATTCTGTATATTAAGAACATTTACGAAGACAAAATGAAATAATATTAGTGGGACTGGGGAGAAGATTGGTAATCTTGTTGCGTAATTATCATAACAATTAGGAATGACAATACTTTGGACCGTATGTTTCTTATCTGTTGAATAAAAAGACGTCGTTTTGTTATAAATTAATTTAAATTTATTTGAACCGAACTGACTTTTTTAAATTTTAAATTTAATTAAATCAACTTTATCCATTAATTTTAGTGAAAATCGAGCCAAAATGCCGTCCATATTAAGTACTTGGACCGGCTTGAAACATCAATGTATAAAATTAAAGTTTGACCCAATGGCAAGTCGCAAGCTTGCATACGAGAGAACGGAAGAAAGGATGGAAGGAAAGTGCCTGTCCGGCCCGTTCTAAAGCGTCACCTTTCTTTAGAAGTCCATTTACACTAACCCAGCCCAACGTCTTTGGTTGGATGGTTGGTAGGGTAAGTAATTGGATCAAAGTTCTATTGATAAACAGATGGTGTATTTTAAGTGTTTATTTATTAAAATTTTTTTCAAAATTAACAGGTAGATTAATTTAAATTTGTCACATATTAATTTTCAAATATTGATAAAATGATAAAATAATCGTATATCTTCTTTTTTAATACAAAAAAATTATACTAAATTCAATCAAATTATGGGAAAAGGTTTGACAGATCATAAAACTAATTTTTTTGTTCAATAATGATTGTATATAAAAATATATTTTTAAAAAATATTAAAATTATAAGAATATGAAATAAAATCATTTTTCTAGTCTTTATCCTAAGATAAATATGTATCTTTTATTTCTTGCGCAAAGTAATCATCATCGTCATCATCAACACATAGTTGAAGTCTCACTGAAATGCGGAATTTGGAAAGATCCGATAATATGTGGAGAGACTTTTTCTTATGCAAAGTAAGTCTTACAAAATTGCTTTAGTTTAGCATAAAGCAATTTCGAGTATTAAGTTCTAAAATTAATTGGGTTCAAATTCGTGTTTACTATCCCAAAGCCTATTCGAGTCGGATCCGGACCTTAGTCCAGCCCATTGGAGACCAGTCATCTGCTTTTGGTAGTTAACACAATAATTAAGCTAAACAAAACTGAAGGGTGAGTCAGGTGATGGTCGACCATTGGGAGCGACTACGCGCGGACAATATCAAGGCTGACATGGACCACCCGATCTTTCCACGTCTTATCATTACCGTTGATCTGGGCGCTATCTGGACCCACCTGCTGCCATACAGGGAGGACCATGCCGGTGGCTTTCGGTCAGTCTGGTACGCAGAAGGTACTAATCAAACACTAATTACCATTAACACTCCTAATTAAACCAGCCTGGTTGTTGTCGGTAAAAAGGCTTACAAAAAAATCACCCCTGCCTTGAAATTCAACTGTTAATAAAGTATTCTAAAATTTTCTGAATTTATTATAATAATTGAGAACGAAAATTTTTTTGTTAAGTTGTTTAAAATTAAAATCCTAAAATTACAAGTGACTGAATTTGATTGGTTTATTGAAATTAATTAAATTTATCAGTTAATTTAAAACACACAATTATAATTCAAGATTTATTCTATATATTTAAATAATATGTATAATGTAGTATTTTTGAGTTATAGTGTAAATTTTTGAGAGTAAGTTCTGAAGTAATCGGTAAAATTATTCTTTTGTAATTAAAATATTATAAGTTTAAATTACGGAAACAACATTTTTATAAAATGTATGAAAAAAATTGCGTACAATTGATATCTTTCTCCTGACAGTCGAAGAATCTTGTGCATAGAGTTGTTGTTGTAGGGATATTGTATAAGTTTTAGGCTGTGTTTGGATTTGCGATGCGGTGGAGATAAGTACTTGTTTACCGTAGTTTTTAAACGTAGTCATATGTTTTGGATCTGTGATAAATAACCGGATGTTGGAGACAGTACGGTATCATCGTAGAAATCAATAAGCAGAAAGAAGGTTATGGTAGAAAACTGCTTATGCGGTAAAAATTTTATTTTCCATTAGTAACCTTAACTATAAGTATTATTTTTTATTATACTCTTAATTAATATAACTAATAATATATTTTATTTACTAAATTTATTTTATTTATATTTTTTATTTTTATTTATAATTTTAAATTTATATAACTAATAATATATTTTTTAAATTATTTATACAATAATTAATAGTTTATTAAATAAATAAAATTTTTAGTTATTTTATTTTTTTTAGCAACCGCAATTATACTTGTCAAACACCTATTTTTATATTTTAGCAGTTACCAAAATAACAATCCCAAACGCATAAGTACGTATTGAGAATAAGTACTTATCATTTTAATAGGTTGATTTTAGCAGATTGTCCTGTAATCATTCTCCCAAACTAAACCTTAAATTTAAATTTTTTTACCAAGATAATTTAAATGCAAGTAATAACTAATTTAACTAGACAAACGCGAACATCGTTATTACTTTTATATAACACTGTGTTGGGTTTTTACTTTTTACAGCTGTTAAATTAATCAAACTGTCTTGAGTCTTGACAGCGCAGTGAAAATAAATTAAAAAATGAAAAAATAAAAGGAATACATAGTACATACATGAGCTTGATGGGCAGGCACTCGTGGGCAATGGGGTGGTCCCGCAATTGAGAGCTTATGATAGCGAAACACCTGTCGCAGTAACTCTCGTTGGTGGGTTAATTAAATACTAAAAATACAAAATAGAAAGTCCGTGTTCCTCACTGGGGTTCATGCGACCCCACCAATGAAATCCCATCATGTCCGTTGATCGCTTCTTTTACTACACCTAACAAGATCTGATCGGAAACCTCAATTTTACGTGACTGAAGTCATGATAGCAAGTAATTCAAAGGGGTTAAATAATGACAAATAAATAGATCTTGAATTTGTTTTTATCTCGATTCATAATATTAATTCAAAATTTAAAAAATAGTATCAAAATATTTTAACTTTTAATAAAAAAATTTAACATTAAAATTTTATTAATATAAATGACGTGATAAATTATATTAAACATATATTTATATTATGTGACTGTTATATATTTTATTTATATCATATTTATTAAATAATTAAATTTATATGTGTCACAAATATAATACATGACAGTTATACTATAAAAAAATTAATTTGATTTCGCTGAACACATGTTTCATATTAACAACAAACTTTATGTTAAATTATTATTGTTAAAAATTAAAAATTTAAATTTTCAAAAAAAATAGAAATTTAATATTTTATTATTATTTTTTAAATTCGAGCTAATATAACACAAATAGGATAAAGTATAAGATTTTTTTACAATTATCTCATTTAATTATATTTTTTAATAATTATCTCATTTAATAACATTAAATTTGTATACGTTCACGAAAAACCTTATTTTCCGTAAATTTAAAAATTAATAAAAATAAACTTAGCGTTGGAAAACCAGCAAGGTATTTTTCCTTCTTGAAAAGAAAAAAAAAAAGAGAAGAGAAAAAAAGAAAAGAAATAAAAAAGGGGGGAAATGAGAAGAAACTGGGGTAGCGCCGATCTCTTTTTGAAGCACTTGCCAGATCTGTTCGACACTTTCTCTCCCACTCTCACTCTCTTACATATACAATCTCTCAAAGTTAACACCTTTTCATTCCCTCTCGCCAATTCCATTCCCAATTTCCCTCTCTAGGGTTTCGCGTTTCTGCACCCCAAGTTTTACGATTCTCCCTTCAATTTAGGGTTTCAGTCTTATCTTCTGTTTCGACATGCAGCAGATCGTGACCTAGGGTTTACAAAGCGTCTTCGTTTTCTTGTGTGCAGTGTAGCTCCAATTTTGCATGAGGAGTTGGTGCTGCCTATGTTTCTCTTCCGACGACGACGAAGAACCGGACTCACTTCCACCGCTGGTCAAGGCTGATCACTTCATGGAGGACAACAACTACAAGCATTCGGTTATGGCGGACGACAGCGACATTGCAATTGACGATAGAGCGTTTGCTATCGGATTCGAGGACTCTAATCCGTACGATGAGACGAACCGGCCGCCCTCTCTGGACTCTGTAATGCATGGGATTGTGTTGCCGGAGGATCATGGCGGTTCTTGGAGGGCTCAGGGAGAGAGCAGTAGTGGTTCGGTGGTTACGCCGATGGCTGTTGATGAGGGGTGTGATCGGGATTTGCATAATAAACGGGCAAAAGTTTATTCGAATTCCAAGTGAGCTTCTTTTCTCCATTTTTCCTCAAATTCGCGTTTGCGGTTTGTGGAAATGTTTTTGTTTTGCGGTTTGTGAGTTGTTTTGTGAAGCTGGCTTGGCATTTGCTGAGATCACAATCTTAAAGAGATTTTTTTTTTTGGTTTCTTGGGTACTAATTATGTAGTATTATGCACATTTATGGGTTTTCTTCTTCTTGTTGCTTCTAGGAGTCTTTAGTTTACTTATAAAGTTCTAATCTTTTTTCCTGAACTTGGCAATGACTTGTTTACTCATAAAATTGAGTTGTGCTCGAGTATTGTGGTGTTACAGATAGGATGGAGGGTGCCTCGAGGTTTTATATAGACTTTCGTTTTGTTGTTTTAGTTTTTCAGTTGGCATCTGAAGTTCCTAGCGAAGTACAGTCTATTGGTTAAAAGTTTTAAGTAGTTCCTCACTTTGTTATTTTGAGACTATGATGTTTATTATTGTTATTGTGTTATATTATTCCTTGCTGAAATTGACATTCCATTATTTCAGTCTTTATGGCTATGTGTTTTTTCTGATTGGAATAATTTCCTTGCAGTAGTCGTCATTATACAACTACTACCTCCCAGAATGTTGGCAAATCTAGTTCATCAGTAGATGAAGACATTACCTTATGTCAGGCCTCCAATGTTCTGCCTGGAAATGAATTTTTTTATAACAACTTCAAGTGGAATAATAGCACTGGGAGTCCGTTTGATTCTAGCGGTGGAAGGGATGATGAAGATGAGAGTGACACTTCAAAGTCTGAAGAGGTGGAAGTTCGAATGGATCTAACAGATGACCTATTGCATATGGTAACCACATTGTCTAACATGTTGTCAAGGGATCTATATTTCATTTTATTCCACTCTTCCCATCAGATCTAGTACAATCTTCTCTCATGCTTTCCCCAGGTTTTTTCTTTCTTGGATCACATCAACCTTTGTCGAGCTGCAATGGTCTGTCGGCAGTGGCAAGCAGCTAGCGCACATGAAGAATTTTGGAAGTGTTTGAATTTTGAGAACCGTAACATATCTCTAGAACAATGTGAGTTCCACTCATCTTTCTGGTCAATTACGGTCATCTTTATTTCTTACGTTTAATAAAATGGACCTCTTTTTAGAAAATTTTAAGCAGTGTGCTGTATGTCCTCTTTTCCCGCATATTCTTAATGAGAGAAAATTCATCAGTTTTAGCAGTCTACTTACTAGTTTTTGTTAATTGCTTGCTTGGATGTGTTTATGATTAACTGAACCGAAAAATACACAAGAAATCTACTAGATTATTGAGGTAAAAAACAGTAATAAGCTCCTTTTTTGTTGAAAGTGTATGAAAGTTTTCCAATTGTGTGAGAGCGATGATTTAATTACCTATACTTAGTTTTTTATATGTTATTTGTTTAATTACTTGACCTAATATTAGAAACTTTTGTTTTTTTCCAAATATGGTGATTGAGATATTGTGCTGCTTATTATAGAGTGGCCACCTGTTGAAGTTAATCAAATCTTTTAGTGACATTCTATCCTAATCAATATTAGGATACTAGGTTATTTATTTCCATGATCTTAAGAGCTACTTCGCTCAATGGGGAAATCTTCTTATAAGGTAAGATTTAGGGCAGGCACTTGATGCAAACTTGTTGAATGGTGGGACTCTCCAAACTATGCTCTTAGGAGATCCCTCTTCCTTAGTGGCATAGATTTTTGGAGGCAGTAAAATTCTTGTTCCATTTTCAGTTCAAACACTTTGAATCAAATTTCCTGTTTCATTTGGAACAGTTTGAATTAAATTGCTTGCTTGTAATATGTGTTGCCAGTTGAGGACATGTGTGAAAGGTACCCAAACGCCATTGAAGTAAATATTTTTGGTGCTCCCGCTAATCACTTGCTTGTTATGAAAGCAGTTTCTTCATTAAGGTAGTTATGGTTCGTTATGTTCACAGTTGCTTCCATCAAGTAATACTTCATGGGTGTTGCTGATATATTTCTCGTTGTTCTTAGAAACCTTGAGGCTTTAACTTTGGGAAAAGGACAGCTTGGGGACCTGTTTTTCCATGCCTTAGCAGAGTGTAGCATGTTGAAGACTCTAAATGTCAATGATGCTGCTCTCGGAAATAATATTCAGGAGATACACATAAACCATGATAGATTGCGCCATCTTCAACTAACAAAATGCCGCGTGGCGAGGATAACTGTCAGGTAAAGTCAATATTTTGTTTTTGAGTAGAATTTTGTTGTTTTCTTGTCTATCTTATTTTGTGGTTAAAAAAATAAAAAACAATTGCAGATGTCCACAACTTGAGACCTTGTCGTTGAAGCGGAGCAACATGGCACTGGCTGCACTTATTTGTCCTCTTCTACATCTCCTTGATATAGGCTCTTGTCACAAGCTTCCAGATGCAGCCATTCGTTCAGCGGCAACTTCATGCCCTCAATTGGAGTCCCTGGACATGTCAAACTGCTCATGTGTTAGTGATGAAACACTACGTGAAATAGCAGCCACTTGTGCTAATCTCCGCATTCTTAATGCATCTTATTGTCCAAACATATCCCTTGAGGTGGGCACTTAGAGTTTGTTATCCACATCCTGCTGTTGTACATGGATATGCGTTTATTTAACATGTCTTTTGTTTTTGGTTTTCTTTGAAGTCTGTAAGGTTGACAATGTTGACCATTCTCAAACTTCACAGCTGTGAGGGTATCACTTCAGCTTCAATGGCTGCTATAGCTTATAGTTCTATGTTGGAGGTCTGACTTCGTCATCTCCCCAGCTGTTTGCATCAAACTTCTTATGTAGCTTCAAACATCAAATTTGATACGGATCCTCCTTTGACAGGTTTTAGAGCTTGACAATTGCAACCTATTGACATCTGTTTCCTTGGATCTTCCTCGTTTGCAGCACATTAGGCTAGTACATTGTCGCAAGTAAGTTCAAGGCTCTATCTATGTCACCATCCATACATTCTGGGACGAAATAGCGTTTGCCTTATCCTTTTGGTTTGCCTGTTCTTTGTCTTCTTCTAATTCTTTGTTTCCTGCAGATTTGCTGATCTGAACTTGAGAACCATCATGCTATCATCTATTATGGTGTCTAATTGCCCAGCTCTCCATCGTATTAACATCACTTCAAATTCACTTCAAGTAGGTTTTTAATTAAAATGCAGCGCCTTCATTCTGCCGAATTGAATGTATTCTAGATTTATTCTCAATTGGTTGTTATGATGCAGAAACTAGCTTTGCAGAAGCAGGAAAACTTGACAACATTGATGTTACAGTGCCAGTGTTTGCAAGAAGTTGACCTCACTGATTGTGAATCTTTAACAAATTCTATCTGTGAAGTTTTTAGTGCTGGTGGGGGATGCCCTATGCTAAAGTCTCTGGTTCTTGATAATTGTGAGGTCTGTGGACTCGAGTGTCACATAATCAGCTTATGATCTTTTTTATTGGTTTGTGCTTGCGGTATATCATACTACTTCATATTTGTTGTTGAAATGGTCATGAAATGTGTTTTTTACTACATGATTAGCTTACTGTGGTTGTTGACTTGATTTTAATAACCTGAGGTTCTTTTGTTTCAGTCGAGCTGATTTTTTTCTTTTAACTGATCAAACATGTTACTATGCAGAGTTTGACAGCTGTGCAATTCTGCAGTTCCACTTTGATTAGTCTTTCACTAGTTGGTTGCCGTGCTGTCACGTCTCTCAAGCTGACATGCCCTTGTCTTGAGGAAGTTTGTTTGGATGGTTGTGACCATCTTGAGATTGCATCATTTTGTCCTGTAAGTTAGATACACTGTCAACTGTTCTTTTGCAATTGCTGAATAGGATTCTCAATTTATTTTGCGCTAGATGTACTGTGGGAAAAGTAACAAGTGGTTTCTTAATCCTCAGGTTGCTCTTCGTTCACTTAATTTGGGAATATGTCCAAAATTGAACAGGCTTAAACTTGAAGCGCCATGCATGGTGTCACTTGAGTTGAAAGGATGTGGCGTATTATCTGAAGCATCCATTGATTGCCCTCTTCTGACATCTCTTGATGCATCCTTTTGCAGGTTTTGCTTCAGCTTCTGTTATCTACTTTTCTCATTATCCCTTTTTAATTGCCTTGGCTGACTTCTTTGTATTTCTTGCAGCCAACTCAAGGATGACTGCTTGTCTGCAACATCGGCATCATGTCCATTGATCGGGTCATTAATTCTGATGTCATGCCCTTCTGTTGATTCTGATGGACTTTACTCTCTGGGTGGGCTTAAGAAATTGACTGTACTTGATTTATCTTACACATTCTTGGTGAGCCTACAACCAGTATTTGAGTCCTGTTTGCATCTAAAGGTAATTGTGATCTCACTATGTGTATACTGCATCAATCCCTATGCGGTGGACTACGATGTACTTAGAATATAGAACTTGTGATTTCTTCCTCGTTACTTCCTGGACCCTATCCCTGATGCTTATGTTTATTTCTTCATTTAAAGGTACTGAAACTCCAAGCGTGCAAGTACCTCACTGACACTTCCCTGGAGCCTCTTTATAAGCAAGGGGCTCTCCCGGTGCTTCAGGAGTTGGACTTATCTTACGGAACCCTTTGTCAGTCAGCAATAGAGGAGCTTCTTGCCTTCTGTACACACCTTACTCATTTGAGTTTGAATGGCTGTGTTAATATGCATGACCTGAATTGGGGAACAACTGCTGGTCAGCTTTCCGAGTCAATCGGAGCGTATGACTCTTCACTTTTTTCTCGTGATGATGCCAGTGGTCCAGGCGAACAGCCAAATCGTCTGCTACAGAACCTCAATTGTGTTGGCTGTCCTAATATCAGGAAAGTTTTTATTCCACCAATAGCACGTTGCGTCCATCTGTCATCACTAAATCTTTCTTTATCTGCAAATTTGAAGGAAGTTGATATTACTTGCTTTAGATTATGTGTTCTAAATTTGAGGTATGTTTCTTTCTTTTGCCTTGAAGTTTTTCCACTTGTTTGCTGTAATATGTGTTTTTTATAATATAATTGGTGGATGTATCTGCAGCCATTGTTCCTCTTTGGAAAATTTGAAACTCAACTGCCCTAGATTGAGCAGTCTTTTTCTTCAGGTATTTGTGTTTTTTGTGTATGCTTCACTTCCTTACTTATCTTTACTTAAGAATATTCTTGGAGCATGTCTTTATTAAAGTTTTAGGAATCAGTTTGTAAGATGGGATTTATAATGGAGAACCAGCTGGTGTTTTTTTTGGTTGGAAATGTTCACATTCTAAGACTAATATTTCTTAAGGTAGCTACAAATTAGTTTGTTGTACACCAATTACTATTGTCTGGGAAGCCAGTAGCTAATCCTTCCTTTGGCTAGCACAAAGAGATTGTATTCATAATGATGTGCTTTTTCATGGTTGCATTTACGTTTTCAAATTTTGGAACGTTAGCCCTCATCATTCCATTCTCCTATATATGGAGCCTGTGCTTGTTATTGTCAAAATGGTCAACAAGTTAATCTGAAGTGCATCTGAACTGCTCTAACTTTTTATCTTGTCCGCATTCTTAGTCCTGTAACATTGATGAAGAGGCGGTAGCATCTGCAATATTGCAATGTAGCATGCTGGAAACTCTAGATGTACGCTTTTGTCCAAAGGTGAGAGAATCATCTTGCATGAAGCTTATATCTGTTCCTATAACTGTTTAAAATAACAAAACTTTTACTAATTGACTTTGTCAGATACGTTCCATAAGCATGGTGAGATTACGAACTGCATGCCCAAGTTTAAAGCGCGTCTTTAGTAGCCTGTCAGCTTGAATGTATAGGGATCGTCTATGTTGGCTTGATGCGGCAGGGAGGCTGTTTTGGTGTGGTGTTGATGATTCTATTCCTGTTGCAAATGGCCATCTCTTCTCATTTTGTGGTTGATGAGCATAAAGATCGCTTACTTGATATTGTAGTTCTTGATACAATATAATCTCACGATTATTATTATCATTATTATTTCGTTTCTAATCCCATATCATTTCCACATTCACGTTTTCTTGCAGAACTTTCAGATTTATCTGTAGTAAATGCAGTAGCAAAACTAAACAACTCTGATGCCAGTAAAAACGGAGATACTTGGGAAAAAAACATATTTTTGGTTTTAAGGTTTCATTTCCAATATCAGGTTCAAAGGCACGAGCTTTATCTTCTAAACTGTTAAAATAATTTGAACGAAGTCCCAGAATTCGTATGGAAGACAGACAGGACGAGCCCTTCTTCATGTGAAACTCTCCTCTTATTGCTGGAACGTTGGCTGGCCATATAATAATTGGAAGCATGCTGTGTTTTCACTTGACAGTAGAAGAAAAGAACCTCGTAACTTTGCTTAACAAGGACCAACCAAAATGTGACCAACCAAAATGTGATTATGCTTACGCTTAAAGTATGTTTGGTTGGAGAGTTTGGAATGAAACGGACGTAACGTAATATATTTTTATTGTTTGATTGAGAGTTTTATAATGAAATGGGATAGAAGCGGAGGGTTTCATGTATCGTTTCATTCCATCATAAATAGTGAAAATATGAAACTTCCGATTTGGAGAGTTTAGGATGGAACGTAAACTAATAAATACATACTATTTAATATGCCCTTAATAATTTTTCTTAATACCAATTACTTCTTCTAACCCTAATTCTTTGTATATAATTAATAATATTTTTATATTATTTCTCCTTATCCTCGTAATAATATTTTTATATTATTAATAAAAATTATATATAATTAATAATAATATAATAAAATTTTAATAAAATTTTTATTAATGAAAATAGAAAATATATAAAAATTATTCTTTAATTATTTGTATATATTTCTATATAA
>JANQAP020000231.1:1084939-1111144 GCA_026874005.2 Erythroxylum coriaceum | reverse complement strand
CATTTTATCGAACACTTCATACGCAATATGTATAATCTCAATATAACCAAACATTCACGTTTAACACTAAAAACATGCTTTTTTTGTAGAAATAATACACTTATAAGAGAGTTTACCTCAAACAACGCACGATGACTAAGACAATAATCGAAAAACGATCGAAAAATGCGAGAGAAGGAGTCAGAAAACTCTGGAGCGAATGGTTTGTGAGCAGAGGAGAAATGAAGGCGCGAGGGGAAGGGAGGGGGGTCGGCGCCCGACTTATATTGCTGGATTACCGACGAAACATAACATTCCGTTGGTAATCTAGGTTTCTAGATGACGCAACCGCCGACAGTTACCGACGGACAAGCCTATTTTGTCGGTAATCTAGTGGCAATTTAATACGGTGGAAACTTAAATACTAACGGAACAATAATTCCGTCGGTAATCTAGGTTTCCCTGCCAACACTTACCGACGACAACAAAATTTCGTCGGTAAAAGAGCGGCAACTCAACCCTGTAAACTCAAATCCGTCGGTAATCTAGGTTTCTCTGGAAACAGTTATCGATAGACACAAAACATTCCATCGGTATACTAGAGTTATCTCCCGACAGTTACCGACGGAAATATTATTCCGTCGGTGATTAAGGCTTATCGTCTCGTCTTCATCGAAACGACGATGTTTGTTTACAATTTTCTGACAGAAAGAGCTATCCGTCGGTAAATAAGCTACCAGATATTGCAACAGAAAGATCTTCTGTCGGTAAATGAAAGCTTTTTACTAATGGTAAGTTGACCGTCGGTAAAGCGGAGAAGCAATTAAATTGCGGGAATGGTTCTCGCATTTTTTTCCGACGCCGTGAGTTTTGACGTCGCTATGTGCCGTTGGAGATTTTGCGCGAAAGTTTTCCCTACAGTATTGCCGACGGATGTATTGTCCGTCGCTAAATCACCGTATTTTCTAACGGAATGTTTACGTTCCGTTGGTAAGTAGCGACGGAAATGTTTCCGTCGGAAATGTTTCGACACTATTACGTGATTTTCTTGTAGTGCATAAACAATTTCTATTTCCAACACTTTTCATTCTCAATAATTTCCAAAAATTTTGAACAACTTCAATTCAAAGTTTCAAACATCACAAAACATACATAAACAATTTCCATTTCTAAATTTCCAACAATTTCATTTCCAACAACCAATAATTTCAATAATCACAAATTCACATTTCACAAAATAATGAAATATATATATAAACAATTTGCATTTTCAACAATTTCCAACAATTCCCTACAATTTCATTTCTAATATTTTCCAACAATTTCAATTCAAACATTACAAAACATGCATAAATAATTTCCATTTCTAACATTTTCCACTCCAATAATTTCCAACAATTCCATTTACAACAATTTTGAAAATTTTCAATTCAAAGTTTCAAACATCACAAAACATACATCAACAATTTTCATTTCCAAATTTCCAACAGTTTCATTTCCAGCAACCAACAATTTCATTTCCAATAACTAACAATTTCAACCATCATAAATTCACAGTTCACAATTCATAAAATAATGAAATATGCATAAACAATTTCCATTATCAACAATTTTCAACAATTTCCATTTCCAAATTTCAACAATTTCTAATAATTTCCAACAATTTCAACTCAACAATTATAAAATCATACATAGACAATTTTCATCACAAAACATACATAAAAAACCAAATATAGTGAATTTATTTATCAAATTTAAGAGCAAAAAACACACCAAAAAATCAAAAACCAACTCAATGTCGGGTTGGGTCGGGTCAAGTTTGGATCTGGATCTATTTCAGATCTAGCAATTTCGGGGAGACTTCGTGACTAGTACGGTGGTGGGCTAGTGATGTTAGGCTGTTGTTGGGATGCGTTGGTGGTAGCCGGACAGTAGAGAGAGTGAGAGTGTGAGAGAGAAAATGAAGAGAGGAAGAAGAAGAAGAGTACCAGTAGCAAGCGTCGGGTGGGTTGGGGGGTTTAAAGAAATTTTTTTTGTCAAAAAACCCCTGAAAATTTTAAAATTTTTAGCACCAGCTAGTATATGGCTGATTTTGAATATCGACGTTACCACGTAAAATAGGCCAATACAGGCTGGTACAAGAACCCGATATCGAAACATAACCTTCTGTACCATTTTCTAGTCAATACGGTACGAGATTCATAACTATGTTATTAATGCTTCCTATATTAGTAACCTTGTCTACAATGTTGAAATCAATATATTTTCATTGTAAATCATATAGAAATTCCTATAAAACATAAATGGTATCATCTTCCAACCACTACATCAAAATTTACACATTATGTTTATTCTGTCGATAAACTATAAATCTACTAAGAACAGTAGTAAGTTATCGAGTGATTGATTAAATAAAAGAAGGAAGAGAAGTTTGGATCCATTAAAAATTTGCAAAATATTTCTTAAACTAAGAAACATGGAAAATGTAATAAATCTTGGACCCTTCTGATAGTTCAAGTTTGTAAAATAGAGAAGAAAGTTTCTAGTTCCTTATGTGATGCATACTAAGTCGATGATAGGATCCACTATAAAGACAGGTCAAAACATTTTTTTATTTGCTAATTGCTTCATAAGATTCTGAGCACCACGAATTATGAAATCTGATTAACTCTTCACGATCCTTTAAAGACTGAACCATCATTAACACCTAGAGTCATTAGCAAAATAAGGAATATGAATTGAAGCGTAAAACCATATAATGTATCAAAAGGAAAGTAGTGAAGAGTGGAATGGAACGTGGTATCATACCACCATTCAGCCAAGGAAAGCCATTTGCTCTATTATTGAGGGCATACACCTACTATATAACGTAATATCTTTCCAAATTTTTTAAAGTGCTTTTGTCTGACCATCAATCTAAGGATGATAAACAAAGGATAAAACTAATCGAACACCTTAAACCTTAAAGAAATCTTGCCAAAAGTTGCTAAAAATGGGATCTCTATCACTAACAGTAGTGATAGGTATACCATGCAATTTTTAAATAAGATTGACATATTCATAAACAACTTTAGCAATTGAACATAGATGTGTTAAAGGACTGGATTGAGCATATTTTGTAAATTGATCAATGTATGTAAAGATGATTGTATAACCATCATATTCAGGTAAACCTTTTATGAAATCCATATTGACATTTATCTTTTCTTGATGGGAATTAGTAATGGTTGAAATTTCTCTAATGTGGCTAAAGTTTCATATTTAATTCTTTGACAAACATCACATTTCCTAATAAATTATTGAATGTGAGCTTACATCTTCTTTCAATAGAAATAAAAATTCATTCTTTTATAAGTTGCCAAATAACATTAATGACCTCTTGTATTTTAAGCATGGAACAAAGAGATGATCTTCTCCCTTAATTGCACATTACCTCCCACCATTAATCTATCTTTCCAACACAATCCCACCATTAATCTATCTTTCCAACACAACTACTCCTTAGTTCATATATAAGTAGATTTTAGTTCCTCTCCTTATTCAATCTTTGAACCAATGAATGCAATAAGCTATTAGTCTGCTAACTCCTCTTAATCTCTGACAATAATGAACTTTGAATTTATGAAACCAACATGGTATACAACTCTTCATACTTAATCCAAGATAGACCGTCAGCTGTTACATTATCCACTTCTTTCTTGTATTTGACTTCAAAATCAAATCCAAGAAAATTTTGTGACTAGGTTTGTTGAAATAGAGTGGTAATCTTCTACAGCAAAATAGAGTGGTAATCTTTTGCTTAAGTAAGTATTTGAGGTTTTTATGATATTTTTGAATCACAAACTTCCTATCTATAAAACAATTAGACCAATATTAAATTGCTATTACCAATGTTAAACTTTCATTCTCCCATATAGATAAATGTCAATACTTTTTAGATAAATCTTTGCTGAAATATGCTAAAGGATGTAACTCTTACACTAGGATAACTCCCAATCCACTAACATACACAAATGCCTTTATTATAAACACTTTATCAAAGTTAGGTAAAGCCAACATAGGAGATTAAAGTTGTTTTAAGTGCACTGAGGGCATAATCAACTTCTTAATGTCAGTTGAATGCATTTTCCTTTAACCATTTTGTTAGTGTTTGCTTATTTACCCATATCCCTTAATGGATCTCCTATAATAACCAACTAATCTAAGGAATCCTTTAAGTTGTTTCAAGGTTAATGGAATTAATCATTGTTGAATTAATAAGATTTTCTTATATTTGTAGCCACTCCTTCTGCCGAAATGAAATGTCTAACATATTCCACTTTCCTTTACCTAAATAAGCGTTTAGATTTCTTAATAAAAAATTAACGCTCCCTTGAAACTTGTAACATTTTTTTGAAGATGATTTAAATGTTGACATAAAGAAGAAATATAAAACATAATATCATCAAAAGATACCAACATAAACTTACTCAAATATGATCTAAAAGTTAAATTCATAAGACTTGGAAAGTTGTAGGGGCATCAGTTAAAATAAAATTCATAAACAAAACTTCATAATGCATTTCATAAAAGTAGTCTTTTGAATATCATCTTTAAACCTACATATTTAGTGATAACCCACTCTTAAATCTAATTTAGAAAAGAAGTTGGCTCCTTGTAATTCATCCATGAGCTCTTTAATCAGAATAATTGGGAACTTTTTCATTGTATTTATATTAAAAGCCTTATAATACACACACATTTTCCATAAATCATCTTTTTTTGAAACAAAACTATAGGTGATGCAAAAGGAATAACACTTTCCTGAATATTGCCTTTCTTTAAACATATCTCGAATTAGCTCCTTAATTTCCCTCTTTTATAACCCTAAATACCTTTAAGGTCTTATACTAATAACCTTTGTACCCTCATTTAAAAGCATTTCAATAACCATGCTTTCTTTTGGGTGGTAAAACCATTGGATCAGTCAAGACATCATTGTAGTGCTTTAATAAAATTTGAATAAGTTGTTAATCATTCATAATTTATCTCCTTCCTTACACCCACATCTCAAAATATTGCCTCACATTCGATTAATTATTTCCATTTTATTTGTTTAGAATGGTTTAATGATAAAAATTGCAATCATCTACGTCTTTAATAATTTTATCAAATTATCTGCTTGATATCTAACTTGCATCTTTTTCATGGCTAGTGTGTAACTTCACCCTATTTTCTTTTCATTCAAACGTTATAGCCACATTCTTGTAATTAAAAATTACATTGCTTAAGGCAACTATAATTGAACATCAATACCATATCATTTTCCCAAATCTTAATCACTAATCCATTGTATTAGCATCTTTCATCCACTTCACGTTTGGGTACACCAAACTTTCAATCATCCTCCCTCAATAATCATCATAGGTTCTATATCCTCCAAAACTCCTTCATCGTTATTTAATAAAGCCTAAATAAAATGAGAAGCACTACCCCTAATAATCAAAATATGTATCACTCTTCTATTAGAAATACCTCTTACTTTCATTTGTTTATATTAAGAAGTTGCAATACCTGTCATGACTTGCATAGAAATTACATGTAAATGATCTAACATCTCTTCCTCTTCATCATATTTCATCTCCAAATTCTCTTCTTCCTACATTACCTGCATATGATTTTATTTCCTCTTGAATTTATGCTCTAGCATAAACCTTTCATTACACCAAAAGCATAATCTTTTAGCTTTAAAATCATTAATCTCCTTACTTTTAGTTGCCCTAGTCATCTTCACTTTATAATTCATTAACATTGTTTTAGGCAACAACCCTAGCTATAATATTAGAGCTATAGATACAACTTATAATCCTGGTTGGTGATTCCAGTAATTAGTTCTATAAGCTGCATAATAATATTAAAATTCACTTCTTGCTTCTTAGCTACTTCGAGAGCATATTACATGTTTACTAAATTGAATAACTTTATAGGGTACTCAATTTATAGCTTAAAACGCTTAACCAAATACATATTTGGAATGATCAACTTATGAAACAAAAAATCAAGCTTTCCATAGTAATCTTTAATAGTAGTGATCTGCTTCAACTTTTTTAAACTCCCCCATGAGATCATCAAACAATGAATCTCTAAACCTTTATTCCGAAGCTGTTAAGTATTCACCCTAACTAATTGGCTCTGTTGTAAGTCTATTCCTCATGTACAACTAGTGCTATGATAGAACTCCTCCTACCAAATGCAACACTATAATTTCCACCTTCACCTTAGTTAATGTTCAATCCAACATAAGAAATTACTCACACTTAAACACCTAACTATGAGGACCTTCACCATCAAAGATTAGAAAATTTACTAAATTGAGTTGTGATGGTATAACCACCACGTACATTAAACTCATTAGTGTGTAACTTTAATATCTTCTTATCATCTTTCAACATTCTTCAATTTTGAATACTATTTATATGTAATTATATAATCGTTTCCTTTAATTATTCAATCATCATTTCATAATTAGTTTATGTTTCTTATAACTAATGTTTTAGATTTTTATCCAATCTTTACACATCCTAAGACTTGGCCCCGTATGCCATCTCTTTTCAATTTAATCATAATTCCTATTAAGAATCTATAGCTCTATTATTAATTTGATATAAAATAATTGGATCTCAACTATTATATATAGGAAATTTCTCACTGATTATAATGTGAAAATAAATAGTATAAAAGAAAAAAGAAGCAATAACTAGAGAGAGAAAGTCAATATTGTTATTATTTGAAAGTTAGTTATAGTTCAATATTAATGGTAGCATAGTCATTATTCTCCTCTCTCCTCTCCCTTATACACGTCACATACCATCCCCTATATTCTACTTTTTATATATTGTCATTTTATTCATAATTAATCAATGATATAATCTATTGTCATCTTCCTCTATCATCTTTAACTCCCTACTTATAACTAGACATCACCTCATCCTATCTTATTAGCTTACTATTGAGCTACATCAAGTTGTTTATAAAGAAATAAACTTCACTAAATTCTCAAGCTACGATAGTAACCAAACTAAAAAGAAGTTCATTTGTCATTTCCAATTCTAGTAATATGCTTTATGACTCAGAATTTTCCATACACTATAAGAAAATAAGACAATTCGCGATGTTTTAATGATAAAACATCGCAGATTGTGAAGACTTTTCGTGACGTTTAAAAAACATCACGAAAAGTTCTAATTTTTGCGACGTTTTTTAAAAACGTCGCAGATTTGTAACACTTTGATGTTTTGTTGAATAAAACGTCGCAAAAGATGTTTGCCTTTTGTTTAATTAAAACATTTTGATTTTCTCACACGTTGTTTTTCTTCTCTCTGCCTCCTTCCCACCCAAAATTGGTTTCTTCTCTCTGCACTTTTGTTTAATTATTTCTTTATTTCGTATCTTATCTTTTTACTTGTGCTTGTGTTGACCGCCTTGATTTCAATGCTCATAGAATGTAGTGGCGTCGTTCGGTTCATCGATCTTGTCTTGCAATCTCTAACACACTAGAGACAGAGTTTTGAGCTCCGACTTCGAGTCTACCTAAGGACAACCGGTTCTTTTTTACGTGAGCCAGATGATGTACGGTGCGTGCATCTCACCCGTCAAGTCTCTGCTTTCCTCCAATTCACGAGTCGACTTGGTTGTCATCAATATGTTAACAGAGACCGCTGCGATTAAGCTCAAGCCCAAAGTTGTTGAGAGCGAGAGCTCCGAGAGCGTTGCAGAGTCTCTAGCTAGGAGAGTGAGCGATTGCGGATTCGAAGCAAAGAGGAGGGTTTCCGGGATGGGAGTTACTAAAAATGTGAACAAATGGCAAGAAATGGTGAGGAAGAAAGAGGAGTTGTTGGTGAAGAGTAGGAACCGAGTGGCTTTTGTGTGGACTTTGGTGGCATTGTGCTGTGGGACGCATGCTTCCCACTTCTTACACTCTCTTGGCATTCATGTTGGTCATGGTATAACCAACCCTAATTTAGTTAACCAGTTGCGTTCTGTAACTTTTGGTTCTTAAGTTGGTTGTATGTGATTTTCGTATAGGGTCGGTGTTGGAGGTTTTGCATAACTCGTATTTGAAGGGTGGGTTGCTTTGGGAGCTTTGCTAGAACTAGGAAGAGGTTGGTCTTTTGCTTCAAATATCTTAGTCTTGGATTGTATGTAACGAGCAGACCTTAAAACTATACACTTCCTTTTCATTTTTGTTTATAAAAGAAATATCTAGTTTGTTGGACTAAAAGTTGCGAATCTTTTATAGAGTTGCTTGTCGATGGTCTAAGGGCATTCATGAAGTGTTCTCCCAATATGAACTCTCTCGTGGGATTTGATTCCACTATAGCATTTCTCATCGGTGCGGTGAGGCCCTTGCCTATTGTCATTATCAGATTCAGATTTTATTCATGTTGCACCCCATCCCATTTTGATTAAATTTTCCTTTTTATTTAAGAAAAGAAAATCTTCTATCTTATAGGTTGCCCTTCTTAACCCTGAACTAGAATGGGATTCATCGTTTTTTAACGAGCCGGTGAATTGCTTACCTTCTTGTTTTGCATTCCTATTAGAAGTTATAAGCTTACTCATAGGGTAACCTAAGCATGGCTTATTTTCTAAATATCTAGAGATTTTGCAATTTTCTTTACCCACTTAACCTGTTAACAGGTGTAATATTTAGCTATTGTAGTGTTTCAAACCAACAGATATATGTCTTATTGACATTTGTAACTTTGTTTTTAGTTTAGAGGTGATGCTTCTTAGGTTTGTACTTTTAGGTCGTCTCTTGAAGAAAAAGCGAGGGTCAAGGCATCTAGTGATATGAATGAACATCTCGTAAGTTGAAATCTATTTTGCAGCTGTGATTCCCAATTTCATACATGTAATGGTTACCTGCTACAAATTCGAGTGGTTTCAGTTCAAATATTTGGTTGTAGTGGTTTATGCTAGATTTTCTTTTAATATTTATATTATCACTAATTAAAACAAACTTATCTGATATCTCTGAGCTGCGTGTTTTGTAGTCCCTCATATCCACTCAATCGCGACTTGTAATTTCTTCATCAGATGGCAATCCTCCCTCTGATACTATTATTTGCAATGACACAATCTGTGTTGAGGTTCCTACTGATGGCATTCATGTAGGAGACACACTTTTGGTTCTGCCTAGAGAAGTCATTCTTGTGGATGTAAGCATTTTATATTCTTCAAAGAGAGTCTTGTATGCTCTCATTCCTTCTTTTCTCCATGTGTGTATCCTTATATTCATATTCCATTACATTTTGTAAAGAATCTTGTAAACATTGGATAAATTTGATCTTTGTATTGTTTCATCCTAAAATAATCAGTTTTAATTTATTTTTTCTGTCAATGCTCACTGGTGAATCATTGCCAATATTCAAGGAAGTAGGCCTGGGAGTCTTGGTTGGAACAATAAATTGGTCTGTATCTATATATATATATATATATATATTTTGGTTGCTTGATTTAGGAGAGGCAATTGCTAATTTATTTCAGGATGGTCCTTTAAGGATTGAGGTCTCTTCTACTGGCTCAAAGTCCACAACATCCAAAATTGTGCATATGTTTAGTATGTTTCTTTGTTCTTTCCTCTCCCACACTTTATTTTTTTCCTTTATTGCTTCTGTCATAGCATGAGCATCAGTTGAATCGAAGATAGAGAATAGACAAGTTCGTTCTGCTTTTTCCTCATTTCAGACCTTGTAAAGATTGAAGCTTTACAAACTTAAATTTCTATTTTTTTACAAAATCTGTGAGTGCTCATCTTGTCCCTCTTAAGTTTGACGCCTTTAAGTGAAATCAGTCATTGGAGTAGCCTTTTCACATTTTAAAGCTTTTATGTGAAATTTCAAGGTTGAGGATGCTCAAAGCCGTGAAACACCCATACAAAGGCTTGCAGATTCCATAGCCGAGCCATTTGTATACAGTGTGATGACTATATCGACCACAACTTTTGCTTTTTGGTATGCCTAATTACTTTGTCTTTTGTCTTTTCCTTGTGTCAAATTGGAGGCAATCTAGTCTACAGCTTTCCTTTCTACTCATCCGTCAAACCCCCTGCACTATTCTTCTTATTGATTTAGTTACATAAATCATTATATTTATTATACTGTACTCCAAGTTTATTATCTAGATTTGGGTTTTAATGTGATTTTGACATGTCACTGATTAAAACAATCATTGATTTTTCCCACATCAATGGTTTGTGATTTTCATCTTTGTTGATTCATATCTTTTATAATCTTGCTCTTGATGTGTTGCACATTCTTATTTAGGTACTATATTGGCTCACATGTTTTTCTCGATGTCTTGCTCAATGAAATTGCCGGACCAGATGGTAACCCATTACTGTTGAGTTTAATGTGATTTTGACATAAACGATCTAGGGTTTGGGATTTCTGATCGGAGACACGATGTCAGACTCCAAGAAAATGATCCTTAAGTCGTCGAACGGAGAGACCTTCGTTGACAAGCATCGATAGCACTTGTTCTTCGAGTGTCCTGTTTGGAAAAAGAGAGACAAGAAGCACTGGAGCTTCTTTTGCTCAATATGGTGGACTCAAACCAGTTGAGAACATGCAAATGTTTCCACCTACGACTAAGCTTAGTGGTTTACATATTGGAAGGCAAAGAGCTAGAGTTTTACATGAAGAAGATCTAGAGGAAGAAGGGCAAGGGATCTAGTGCTGCCTAAGTTTTATATATCAGACTTTTGTTTCCACCTTATATTCCTTACTTTTGGAACATTTTCAGCAATCAAGACACGTAGGTCCAAATAGTGCTATGGTTAAACTTTTGGTTAGAATACTTATATTTATCGATGGGATTTGTTCAATTAAATGGTGCATTTAATACACTCAAGTCATTGTATAGTTTTGTATAGTGATTTATATATCGTTGCATGGGTTTCTATTATAACCCTTTGGGGCGAACCGCTTAATCTAACAAAATGCTTGGCATTTGAGTTTTCTTAGTTTCACTGTATGCTTTTGGAGTTGCTAGACAGTTTTCTAACTAATGATTGCTTAGGTCTACTGATTAAACAAGTAAGAGTAAAAAAATTGTATTTTAAAAAATAATTATTAAATTTTAAAATTATTAAATTAAAATGATTTTCAAAAAATGAAAAAAAAAATAATTAAAAATAATACAAATAGTAATAAAAACGTCGAGGAAGACATTCTGCGATGTTTTTGAAAACGTCGCGGAAGACATTCTGCGTCGTTTCCAAAAATGTCGTGGAATGTGACTTTCCGTGACATTTCAAAAAACGTTGCAGAAAGAACAATCTTTCAATGAAGTTTTTTAAAACGTTGCGGAATGTCCGTGTTTTCTATGACATTTTATAAAAAACATCGCAGAAAGCTTTTGCCTTCACCACATTCCGCAATGTTTTTTGTGATGTTTTTTTAAAACGTTGCAAATTGTATTATGTGACTTTTTTGACATTTTGTGACGTTTTTTAAACATCACAAATTGTGTTGTTTTCTTGTAGTGATATACTTTACCTACAAGATACTTAGCATGGACCCATCCTACCCAACTTATTTATAAGGACTGATGATTGATAAAGAAGTATTCCATAGTTCCTTAGCTAGTAGCTCCTTGTCGATCAATTTAATAGAGGTTAAACTGACCCCCATGCATGCTTTATCAAACAAATTTCATTTTAACTCATTTTGCTTATATTTCAATCTCACTTTAGCTAGACCATAAGTAATCCTCATAAATTTCTCTATAAGTTTCAGCACTCTACTAAAAAGCTAAAAATGAAAGAACCAAAAGATATGTAACAACTATAATACTATTGAAGCTTGATTTTTTTTTTTTTGAGAATCTATTGAAGCTTGATTACATCAAGTAAAGTTGGGATAGTCTCTCCATTTTAGATTATAAATATCAAGATAAGGGATATTGGGAAGTCAATTCTTCATAAAATTTGGTTGCCTACATGGTTGCTACACATTATAAAGCACTTGAAATTAATTATTAAAATGAGCACTGCTATAAATATTACAATATATCACCAATACCCATTGGTAGCTATAATAATAAATACTCAAATCCTAAAATTTAACCATAAACATAAATTAAGAAAGAGAGCTCAAAAATTAAGACATGCAAAAAGAAATGAAAAGTTTCTAGAATAATAAAAAAGAAAATAAAAAATGATTATATTAATAAAAATAGTGCCTTTTGATATTATACTTCTAGGCAACGAAGCCAAAAAATTGATGTGATAAAAATGAAATGAAACACACGACAATAGTAAAGAAATCACCTAGGTAAATGCACTTATCATTTCCTATAGTATAGCTTAGTGAGTCTGAATGTGGATCTCACGAGAACTATAACTATTAGCACTAAATGCCTTTCTATTAGCTAATATAACTAAATGAGTGATTAGTGTTAAAGAAAATTAAAAAAAATAAAATAATAATGAGAAACAACCAAATAAAGCCATAAGCAAGAATAAAGTAACTAGTAGATAAACAAGATCTAGTTGAAGAATTCCCCTAGAACATTTCCTATAATTGAATTTATCTTGATCTAATGATTAACTTTAGTTACTTAGATTGTTAGGAACTACTAAGCTATAACTATATTATTTCTCAAGCAATATAGCTCCTATCCTTAAGTTGATTGATTGAAATCTCTTTCAAATTAAAATCTCTAAGAAAGTATTAACATGCTATGTGAATTCCTATAATGTTTTTTATCGTAACCTAAAAATTTGTATAGTTTTATCTTTGGTAGTCCATACAACTTTCATTATTCATGTTATGATCTATTAATGCATATAATATCTGGATCCCAATGTATGAAATCAAAAAATTGAATTAAAAAAAGCATATTTCAATTCAACTCAATATAATCAAGAATAATTATTTAAAAATAAAGTCTTGCATCAAATTAATTTTCAATCCAAAATAATAAGTCTTATGTTTTCTCCCTTCTAAATCTATATCCTAATTAGTTCATAAAGAGATGGATAAAACTAGCAATCAACAATATAGAAAACAAAATAAAAGAATGAACTCTTATAGATCTTGAATCCTGATGTTTCTTGATTAAATCTTGATTAGAATCCCCCTTTTCCTCCAAAATTATTTTCTTTTTCTCCCAAGATACTTTAATTCAATTCTCTAGTCCTCTTATATGACTTTCTCCACTCTCCTCTCTCTTTTCTATTTCTCATTTTTACCCCAAAACCATAAGAATTCCAATAACACGAATCAAACACAAGACTGTATAGGTCTTTAGATTACTTTATATCCATCGTAACTTCTTTTTCATAACAATCACCATTAAAACTGGTCACAAAAATAGGACAATGTTAACCCTGTATTAGATTTATCTCTTTTTTATTTAACAACTAAGACTCTTCACTTGAAACACAGGCCTAGTGCCAACAAGAATGATGTCGTGTATGAGTCATATTTTATAATAATGCATTATATCTAGGTCAAGTTCTTCATCTGACCAATTGTAAAAGAAGCAAACTACACTTTGATATATTATTGGACATAGGGTCACATTGTGTTTCTTTATTCACTAGATTATTGAAGAATCAGAATGCATTTAAGCTACAGAAGTTAAACACACAGTATATTTTCCATATTATTGAATATAAGGTCATATTCAACTTGTTTTCCTCTAAAATCACTCTAAAACTTCTCTAACTCATCTATAATTTTCCCAAATTCAGTCCTTCATTAAAAAGTTAAAATAAGGCATGTTAATAAATATAAACTAAATTAAGTACAAGTCATATAAAATCCTCAAAACATAATTTAAATGCTTTTAATATCATGCTAAAAACATATTTTAATTAGAAAACATTAGTTTTGAATTAAGTTTTTATCAAAGAAGTGTTTTTTGTCCTTAAAAAAACTTAAAATTATGAAAAATGGTTATCAGGTACATTAATCGATTGATCTTGGTTAGTGGATAACTAATGTAGGATTTTGGGTATATTGGCTAACTAATATAGGCGAGTGGTTGACCAATGTGGTTTTAAATATGACCATATTGGTTAACTGATGTGACATAATGGTCAACCAATATGTAGAATGGTCAACTAATGCTGCTATTATTGGCTATTGTAATGGCTAGTTTTTATTTCTAACAACTATTTTAATTTTTAAGTATAAACAGATCATATATGATTTATGAGAGTTATCTTAGGCATACTAAAGAATTGATAATAGCCTTGAGAAGCTAAAGAATATATATATATATATGACATAACATATATAAAGACTTTAGTAATTAGTATGTGTAAGAGAGGGATGTTTTGAATTATATATTTGTGAAACTATTGCAATAGGTGAACTTACTTAAGATACACATTATGAGGGTTTTAATCTTGAAAACAATTTGTAAAGGGATGATCATAATAATATGGAGAGTTGTTTTTCACCCATTAAAGGAAGAAATTATTGAATTCCCAAGTGAAACTTAGGGAATGAAAATATGCCAAGAGTTATTCAGTTTAACCACTATAAATAGACTTGTTCTCTCTTTGCCTACTCTTTTTAATTATTATTATGATTGTTTTATGATTATTATATAAAAATTTGTCATAATCATTTATTAAAATAGATAATTTATTCACTATTTCTTAAATAAAGCAAACAATGAATACACATAATTCATTCCCCTCTTGTATACTAACAAATGATTTTGCATTTTTCAATCAAACAAAGAAAAGAAAATGGAACTAATAAATCTAAACACATGATTTCATGATTATATAAAGCATTTTTGTATTATGATCCATTTAGTTATTGATAATCCTTCACATAACTCCAATAAGAAAATTGATTATCATTTCATTTTATCTTTGCCTCAAGTATAAACCAAATTGTTTTCCATAGTTAGCTTTTAGTTGTAATGTTTTAGTTTTCTTCTTAATAATTTCCGTCAACCAACTATCAAATTTACCACCATTTAGTGAGGCATACCTTAATTTAAGGGCAATTTGAAAAAATAAGAGCTATTACAGAAGCAAGGTTGACTTTTTATTTTGTCATTCTCAACCTCCAACTTGTTAATAGATTTAAGATGGACGTTTGATTCCTTTTTTATTACTGTGATTACTGATCTCACAAACTCAAATAGTTGCTCATTAGTTAGCAAAAAAAATTGATAAGAAAAACTTAAACATAAATAACATTAAAGCATGGCCAAACATTTCAAGCTGTAAGATTTTATTGTATGATGAGGGTCTCAGTGAAAAAAATTCTTGCCCTAATTAAAATGATTTTTTTTAAAAAATGTGAAGAGCGATAATTTAATTACAACATCAAAAATAGAAATTAGTTCAAAGAATTAAACATTAATTTTTTATACAAATTAATTGAAAAATCTAGTATGAAGAAAAGCCTTTCCATGCAAGTTTTCAAATTACTTTGATAAATATGTAAAAAAATATATTTTTCATATTAAGATAATAAAAGTATAGAGTAAAAAAGAATATGATGATAAATATGCTACAGGTTAGATAACAAATAAATTACTCCTCTAATTTTAATGACTGAAAGCTTTATCATATGGCCATTAATTAAATATAATTTTATAAGATGTCAATAAGAAGGAGGCTAAGGGATCAACTATATAAAGAACACTAACAAGTTGTTTTTGTTCAAAAGAATATGGAAGTTATATAGAACCCGAGTTATTTTTAATGAAATGGATACACACCAACATAATCAAGGATCACAATTTTTGGGAAATCAAATGCAATCCATCCTTCTTTTAGACTCTAAATCATATACTGAAACTGTGGAGTTTCATGTCCTAAGGGATCAGGATCGATTTAATAGTTGGGAATGGAGAAAAAATAATGTTCATGTTTGACAATTAGTGCAAATTGGGTCCTCTGAACACTTTAGTATGTTTTGATTGTCTAAGGCTCTTAATACCTTGAAAGGTCAAAATCAATTTAATAATTATTGAGGCGGAGTAGCTCTACAGGGTTAGAGGTTTTTCAATGATTATGAACCATAAACCATAGTACAGGCTTAACTAAGGGGAAGAAGATAAACTAATTTTGGATTCATTATGGCTCTAAGTGTTTCATTAACAAGTTATGTTTAAACTTGATCAGATTTTTTTAATTTTAATGCCTCATGATGGAAATTAGTTTGAGTGCCCCAAAGCTTCTTTTATTATGTGGCTAGTTATAAACAAAGTTTGAAGATGATGTATAAAGTGAAGGTAATTCCTATTCTAAACAATATATGCAAGCTTTATAACTAGGCTTCAGAGAACTTGAGCCATCTTCTTTTAACTTATAACTTCTCTACTACCTTTTGGCATAGAGCTATACAAGATAATGATTGGCTTCACTTTGTCTCCTGGGCAAAAAAATGTATAATTTACTCACTAAAAAGACTTAATAACCTTCAAGCTTTTGATTAATTATGGTACTTATGCCTTATGAAAAAAGAAGAATTTAAGATTATTCTAAAATAGGTATCTATTAATCCATGAATTCACTTGCATCACTCTATAATGAATTAAACAAACGATCCTTGTTTAAAACATTGCCTAAACTAAGCTTAGTCCTTGCTTCTAATTGTGGTCTCAATACACGATAACTACATTGCATGATTCTCTTCATTACTTATTCATTAATTCATTTAAGAACTTGAATTAGTTATTATGGAGTGTTCCAGGCACCATCTGTAATTGTCCCTCTCTAGTTCTACTTTGTATAAGCTCTTCATCTACTATTTTACATATTTCTAGTTTTTAAACCAACTAACATTTCTTTTATACATTCTCTTTATTGAAAAAAATACTTTGAGAATACCATGGAAAAAAAAGGTTAAGAACTTCATACTATGGGAAAAATGATAGATAAGAAAATTTTTATTGTCATTTGTATACATCTAAAACTTTTATAGTGTATTCTCTATTTTTTAGTAAAAAATTGACAAAATTTCTAATGCTATCTTCACTCCTTCTTAAGTCTCATAGGTAGATGTATATATGGAATGATTGAAATCTCGAGATGTTAACCCATCTCCTTGGTGCTTGATGGGGTTGAAAATTCCTCTAATAATCATATATGAGTAAAAAATGATGGTCCCCAATAACCTCATTTATGATATTTTGGCACAATTGAGAATATTTTTTAGATCTATCTAAAATAGACCAATGATAGGCAAGATGATAAATAATTTCAAGTTTACAAAAACGGATATCAAAGTGTTTAATTATATGGAATGGATATTCAAAGTGTTTATTCACATGGAATCAACTAGTAGTCAAGTTTTTTTATTACAGATAATGTTAAATAATGACATAAAAAATCTGTGTTATTTTGACATCATTATAAATATGCAAAATAGAAAAAAAAATAATTTATACCAAGTTATACCTGGACATTTTCTAATGCTCAAGTCAAATATCTTATAGAGAAAATTTATTTAAATTTTTGTAAATATATTGTAAATATATTTCTTATTTTTGGTGAATTTGATATCCTTATTATAGCGGACAAAATTAGAATAAGATAGTGATTTTGTCTTTATAAAGATTGTACTTGTAATAAAACTTTAAAGTTCTTATAAAGTTTTATTTAGATTGTTCAAAGTTGAGATCAATATTTATGGCTGATTGAGAAATTGGATTCTATGACAACTCTTAAAAATTCAAAAGACTACATTTTATATTGTCACAATACTAGAATTGTAAAGGACTATAATATTTGTAAATAATGATATAGAAGACGTGTCATTAAGAGTATAAGCAATTAAGGAAACTGAGCTAGTAGTAGGAAACATTTTTATCATTAATGAGAGATTTATTAACGTACTTCCAGAGTTTCATAAGGATAACTTAGATGTAACATTAGCCTTTAATATTAAAGATGGCATAGAAGTTGTTGAGTAGACTATGATGGATGTTTAACTTGATCTTATGGCATCATGAAAACATTCATAGAGATATAAGAGACCTACATCCTTTATGATGTTATAGGTGAAACAAACTATTATTTAGGAGAGATTATAAATCTTCTTACATATGATGAAGTAATAAAGAGTAATCATATTCTAATAAATGGATTTTTAAATATAGAAGGAATATAATTTATGAAAAATAATGGTATTTAAGAGTTGGTTGAAATTCTATATGGATTTAAAATTAGAAATTGTTATTCCAAACTAAGAAAGATGCTAAAATCAAGGTTGAGAGGCTTAAAGTAAAGCTTCCTCACCAATCTCAATTAAGGACTCATTATGGATCATTATGGCTTTAACAATTCACTTTAATCTTGAGTTTCACCAAATGGATGTCATGACAACCTTCTTGAATGATGATCTAGTAAAGGAGGTGCATACTGGTTGTCTTATATTTTACTTCAAGTGTATGGTATAAATGTAGCTAGCACTGATGAATGTAGAATAATCTCACGAAGACTATGATTACTAGTACTAACAATCTTTCTATTATCTAATCTAAATAAATGAGTGATAAAATATATTTAAATAAATAAATCTAAATAATAAATAAGATTCAATCATCTGATGCAATAGATAAGAATAGTAATCAATAGATAGAAAAGACTTATATGTAGAATCCTCTCAGAACTTCTCTATACTTGATTTTATCTTAATTTAATGAAAAATTCTTATTTTTGGACTAATAAGAATTCGTAAGTTATAATTGTATTCTCTATCGAGACATATAACTCCTATTCTTAGATTAGTTAATTGAAATCTCTTTCAAGTTATGACAATCTAAAAATGCACTAATTCGCTCTGTGAACTCTTTTGATAGGTTTTATCCTAACTTAAGAATATCTTTTAGTTTTTTTTCGAATAGCTCATGCTTAACTATCTTTATCCATATTATAATCTAGTTAAACTTTTCTTCTTTCAAGTGTCAATGCATGAATCAAATAATTGAATCTTCCATTTTCTTTCCTTCAATTCAATCAATTATAAAAACATGGACAAATCTAAAGAAAATTAAAATTTTATTAAATAAAAGATTAATTCAAAACAAAAACCTTAGAGTTCATTATATTTAAATCTATATCTCAAGTTAGATATTCGTAAAATAAAGATAATCCAAAAGAATAATAAAGAAAGAATAGATAAGAATGAGCTTACAGTTTTTGAATATTGATCCTTCTCAATTGATCTTGATGGCATCTTGCCTTTCTTCAATATTGCTTCTCCTTAAACCAAATAACATTTCTTTTAATAAATTCTCTTCATTAAAAAATACTTTGAGATTATCATGAATAAAAATATTAAGAACTTCATACTATAGGAAAAATTGATAAAGAAGAAAAATTTTATTCTCATTTGTATACATCTCAAACCTTTATAGCGTCTCTATTTTTTATTAAGAAAATTGACAATTTTTAATGCTATCTTCACTCCTTCTTGAGTCTCATAAGGAGATGTCTATTAGGAATGATTGCAAGCTCGTGATGTTAACCCTTCTTCTTAGTGCTTGATGGGGATTAAAATTCCTCTAATAATCATATATATGAGTCAAAAATGATGGTCCCCAATAACCTCACTTATGATATTTTTGAAAAATTAAGAACCTTTTTCGCTTCTCCCTTTCCTCCTTTTATTCCATGAAAACCAATATTTTAAACCAAATATAAGTCAAATATAGCATCGTGTTAGTCCTATGTTGATTTATGCCCATTTTAACTTATTTTCTATAAAAATTATTACCAACAAAGGTCAACACAGTCTTATGTTGTTCTAACATGACCCTATATTGGTTTGATATTACTATAGAAAAAAAGGGAAGAAACAAAATAAAACAAAGTTGAATATAGCCTGAGCACAAGGACTTTATATTAGCCTATTAGTTCCTTATTCCATAACACAACCCCAACACACCCTTATGTTGGTCCCCTACTCCAGAACACAGTCCAAACGCACCCTACTGGTGCCATGTTCTAACTCCTTTCTCTAAACTCATCCCAAATCATTATAAATCAACTCCAACTTACATGAATTTATTCATTGAAGAGCTTGAAAAAGGATTGTAAACCAAATATAAACCAAATTAAATACTAGATCATATAAAAATCCTCAAAGTATAAGCTAAATGTTCTCTAAATCATGCTAAGAACATGATGTAATTAGCACTTGTCAAATTCTACCACACTTAAGCATTCGCTTTTCCTCAAGATAATCAATTTTTATTATTATCAACTTAATAAGAAGCAATTTGAAGAAAGTATCGAACACATCAAAGATATCAATCAAGATTGTCCATTATTCATTCAGTTGTAAATTTTATTAAATTGTAAGGAATTTAGCTACTTACATTAATCATAAATCAATCTAATTTACTCCATAATTATTAAACTTAAACTCAATTCACACCATTCAATTTAATAAAAAATATATAGATGAGAAAAATAATTCTACCTTTAAACATTTTCGTATCCTTTATTTAAAACAAAGCATTAACTTTAAACATAACACAAAAGCACTAAGAGCTTATTTGAAATATTACCAAGCCTTTTTTACTCGAGATAAACACCTTGTCACAAATACTCTTAATTACTCCACTAGGTCACTAATATTCAAATGGCTACTATCCCCTACTCCTAAACTTCAACCTTTCTACTTGGAAAGAAGCTAGTGGAGTGAATTTATTTAATGCTTATTTATTCATATTTTTACTTCTTTCTTTATATTTTTATGTGGTATAATGAAAATGTTTAAAAATAATTCATATTTAATATAATGTATATATAAAACATATATAAAATATCTTAATGCAAATCAAATGTATATTCTCAGATAACTGATATTTAACTCTCTTTATTTAGATTGGGATCTAGTTATATCTCTTATCTCTCGAATCTCAATACATGAATTAAATAATTAAGTCTTTAACTTTCACTCCTCCAATTCAATAAATTATAAGAACATGGATAAATTTCAAGAAAATTAGAAATTTATTATATCAAAGACCAATTCAAAATATAAATATTAGGGTTCATCACATCTAAGTATATATCTCAATTTATTTCATTATAACATAAGATAATTTGTAAAGAACAACAAAGAAACAAGAGATAAGAATGAGCTTATAGTTCTTGAATCTTGATCATTCTGTATTGAACTTAATTGATTCTTGCTTTCCTATAATATTATTTTTCCTTCATGTGCTATTGTGAATCATTGGCCTTAAGACTGATTTCTAGCAATTTAGACTTCTATCCCTTTTCTCTTCTTTTTTTTCTTCTTTGTTTCACAAAATCTGATATTTTATGTCGAACATTGGTCAAACAAGGCCTCATCTTTGTCTTGTATTGCTTTACTTTCCCCTCATCTTCTTTTCTCATAAAAATAACCTTTAACACAAGTCTAATATAGTCCTATATTATTCCAGCATGACCTTATATTAGTCTTGTGTTGTTCTAGCCAAAAATAGGAAGAAACAAAGAGGAAAAACGTTAATCATGGCTTAAACATAGAGCCTACACATCCCTTTATTAGTCCCTTAATCTAGAACATGGTCCCAATACACCTCAACATTAATCCCCCGTTCTAGAACACTACCCTAATACACCCTCATATTTGTACCTTATTTTGATTCCTTCCTATAAAATCATCCCAAAATCATTTCAAATCAACTGAAACTTGCAAAAATTCATTCATTCTTTATTGTAAAGCCAAAAAAAGGCTTCTAAATAAAATGTAAACCAAATTAATATCAAATAATATTAAAAAGTCATCAAAATAAAAGTTAAATGATTTCTACATCATTATAAGAACATGATGTAATTAACAACTATCACATACGCAATAACCCAAGGATTTTAAGGTAAGGAGAATTGACCACTAGATTTGCAGATTTTAGAAGTCAATCTATCTATTAAGGTAGGCATCATGAAAGTAGTACGTAAAATTCCATGAGGTAGTAATAGGTATAAATTTTGCAGATATAACTTGACTTTTGTATATACTCTAAATTTAGTGGAGCAAGTTTGTGATTGGCCTTATATGTAGATGATATTATGATTTCCATCAAATATTTGAGCATCTCACAGAATATAAAAGATCTTTCAAAGAACTTTAACATAAAAGATCTTAGAGAGGCATAGTTTTTTCTTAAAGTAAAGATCTAATAAAATTTTGGGCCTAATATAAAAGATTACAATTATGGTATATTAAGTGATAAGTTGAGTAAGGAGCAATGTCCTTAGAATAAGGTGAAGAAAGTAGAGATAACTAATATTTCTTACAATAGTGTAGCGATTGGATGTATTCAAAAGTATGCATTAGACCTAATACTACTTTTGCAATTAGTATTCTTAGCATATATTTGAAAAATTAAAGTCATTAACATTAAATTGTAACAAAGAAAGTATTACACTATATAAGCAAGACTATATATTATATGCTAGTTTACTAGCATGTAAATGATTTGGAGATCATTTAATATATTGCCGCTTACCTTGGTGTATGCCTTAATGACAAAAAGTTTATTAGAAATTACATATTTGTGTTAATTGGATGAGATATCCCTTAAAAGATATCTAAATAATATGTTATAGCTACTTTAACCATTAAAGCCAAGATTATAACTTGTTTTAAAGCATGAGCATATGCCAAGTGGATGAAGATTTTCATTGAAGGGCTTATAGTTATTGATTTAGTTTTAGGTCTATGTAATAACATATATGTTGTATTATTAAACTTAAATCTCTATTGCCATCCTAACATCCTTATAAGTAAACATTATATGGGGTTAGGATTGTGTCATTAACTACTTGACTTAATAGAAGAGAAAAGAGAAGAGTATAGATTATTTTATTTGTTTTACGTGCATTCTAAAAGGGTGATTACGCAAGCTTTCCAAAAACAAGAAATTATTATTATTATCCAAATATTTAAAATATAATATTAATTTATTTTATTAGTAATTAATAATACACTTATTTATGATAGTTTATTAATAGTTAATAATATATTAATCAATTTAACATTATAGTAAATTAAGTCTTTCATTAAATTTTATTTTATTATATAATAATACTATTGAGTTTTCTCACATAATCCTTATAGGTTAAGTGGATTCACACCATCTATGTAAAGGATAAAAGCTTGTGGGAGATCCAGCATAATTAGGGACTATTTTATCACTTCAACCAGCTATAAAAAAATAGAAGCAATTTGGGAAGATACGTGGAATGCCTTATAGGGAATGGAATGAGGGCATCCTTATGGCATGACAATTGGAGCAAGCATGGAGCATTAAGGCAAGCACAGTTTAGCTTAGAAGTTGCTGTACTAATCGAAAGGATGCAAAAGTATGTCACTGGCTAGATGGCAACCAATAGGGAAACTTTCCCCATAAGCTAAGTCACTTCATTCCAGACTACAACCTAAACTTATATATAGAAGACATATACTATTGATCCCTACATCCTTCAAAGAAATTCACCAATGCTAGCTACAGGGAAGTTTTAAATGAAAATACAGAAAAACTATGGTGGAGTAAAATAGTGTGGAATAGCATTCTCCCCCCCAAAAATCTCTTTTCCACCTTTGGTTGTTATGTTATGAGAAGATTTTAATATTGGATAGAATGGATTTCCTAAATGTGGAGAATTTATGCAGTTTCTGTAGATCCCAGAGTGAGACAACAAAACATAGTTTCTATGAGTGTGAATACTCAAAGGAAACATAGCGAGATATCTCAGAAGCTTACCAAGTAACTTTAGAAATTACAAATTGGAAAAACTAGTTGGATTGGTTCAATAACTTACTAACAAAGAATAGAGGAGACAAGAATATATTATTGTTGATGCTTGGAGGATGCACACATATGATATGGAGAGAAAGGTGTAACAAGAATTTTAGAAGTGACTTAAGAACCAGACAACAATTAACAATAGAGACACTAAACTAGTTGAAAGAACAAGTTTCATTAAAGATAAATGCCGAGGAATGTACCATACAAGTAGCAAGTTAATAAAGAATAAACTAAGACATTCACCAAGGAGATCCAAAGCACAAAACGGTAAAGAAGAGAATATATGAACAGGAGAAACACCAAGAGGTAACAATCTATAGCAATTAGAAAACAAACAATCAAGGCTCCATAATTCCACTAGCAAGGAAATAAACAACCAAACATGCAAGCACCAGAATACACAAATGAACTAGACTAGTAATGGATTACAGAGACAAATAATGGGATTTCCAAGCAACGAGGAAGTCTCTTTGATGAAACCACCACAAAAGGAAGATGGAGCAAGCAATTGGAGCACCTGTACAACATAAAGCACAATTAGCATACTAAAGCAGACAAGAAACAGAGGATGGATTTTAAGGCCAATAAAATAATAGAATGGGACAAAGCCGATCTAAAGGATATAAGCAAAAAGGAACTATGCATGTAGGTGTAAAAGCTAAGGTAAATCCTAGCGTAACTTTGCGTCTGTCTTGGTATCTTAAGGGAGTCGTTCAAATATTGAGGTCTTTTTTTTAAAGAGAAATTTTAGTTAATAAAGAATGATGTTACAGCTTAACAGATGACCAAGGGTATATACCCTTTAGAATTCAACACAATAGAGAGACGCTACCAAATTCAGAGATAAAGTAAAGTGCTCAACATAGGATGTTCTGACAAGGAAAGCTAGTGAACCGGTGGTACATGGTTATGCAATATAAGGAGTTCATTGACGCCTCTAATTGTTCCAACGATTAGCATTCCTATAGGTTGGCTTGTGGCTTTAAGCCTTCTCGAGTTCCTTTCCTTGCAGATGGACTGAACCGTAAGTCCCATAACAATGATATATGTCTCACGTTCAGCTTTTGGAAGAGATGAATGTATCGTCAACCAATGGATGATGCTAGATAGTGAGGCTTTTGAAATATCCCAACCATAAAAGGACTTGACTTGTTCTCAAACTCGATGAGCCGTCGAGCAGAAGAAGAACAGGTAGTTCTTTAATTCTTCATATGTTAAACAAAAGGGACAAGATCTATTTATATCCATGAAGGATAGACGATCTGCGGTGCTAAGTTTGTTTTTCATTGTTAGCCAAAGGAGGAAGGAGTCCTTGGGAGGGAGGCTTCTGTGCCAAGCGATGCTATTCCAGAAGACCCCAGGAGTCTTCACCTGAAGTAGTTCAATGTTGCACTTGTTCGTTAATTGGTGTATTGGTTGATTCCTCCATAAATATAGATCAGAGCTAGGTGAAGGAGGATAATGGGGTTGCAGATAGTTAAGGTAATTAGGGAAATTCCAGGAGAGGCACTTGATGACGAAGCTAATCTTGGTGGAGGTGGGAAAAGGTAGAAGGTTAGGATCAGTATTTTGAAGGTGGAAAATGGAGCCATGATAACACCAATTATCAAACCAGAAATTTTTTTGCCATTTCTAATTTTGCAGCAAACATCATCCTAAACTGAATTCTTAAGAAGTATCAGCTGGTTCAAAAAATAAGAATGAGAAGGACATATTGACTTCCCAAATACACCTGCCACTGAGGAAGTACGAATGGATCCAGCAAACCCATATTAATTGTTTATCCTCAAGGATCCACCATAGTCTCTTGAGAAGAAGAGCATGGTTTATGAGCTTTAATGGGGTGATATTTAAACCCCCTTCTGCCTTTGGAACACATAAGGCCCCCCCCCCCCCAATTTACCTTAGCAATCCCTCTAACTCCATTAGAGTGGTTCCATAGGAAGTTCCTGAATAACCACTCAATTGTTTTGATAACATTTTTGGAAAGGAAGACATAGAAACTCCATTATAAGTGAAGAGAGTTGAGGATGATTTTGAGAAGGAGTTTCCCCGCATAAGAAAGAGCTTTGCTAACCCAAGAGTGTAATATTTTCTGAATTTTTTCAACAAAAGGGAGACATTCACAAAAATGTAGTCTCTTAGTTGATATAGGTAGTCCTAAATATAGCAATGGGGGTTGTATCATCATACCTGTGGCTGAAGCTATAATCGATTCCAAGTGTAGTGCTCCTCAGTATAAGATGAAGTGGCATTTGTGGATATTGATGTGTAAACCAGAGATATTGGTGAACCTCTCCAATGATCTTATATAGGTTCTGATTGTTAGGCCCCGTTTCCAGAGTCTAACATTCAGAAAATCATAAGACTTATCATTATCGGGTCATCTTCTCAAAACTCCCCTTTTCTAGGCTCAGCTCAGCTCTTAGAACA
>JANQAP020000231.1:1060439-1084839 GCA_026874005.2 Erythroxylum coriaceum | reverse complement strand
TTTAAAGCTTTTATGTGAAATTTCAAGGTTGAGGATGCTCAAAGCCGTGAAGCACCCATACAAAGGCTTGCAGATTCCATAGCCGGGCCATTTGTATACAGTGTGATGACTATATCAGCCACAACTTTTGCTTTTTGGTATGCCTTATTACTTTACCTTTTGTCTTTTCCTTGTGTCAAATTGGAGACAATCTAGTCTACGGCTTCCTTTCTACTCATCTGTCAAACCCCCTGCACTATTCATCTTATTGGTTTAGTTACATGAATCATTGTATTTATTATACTGTACTTCAAGTTTATTATCTAGATTTGGGTTTTAATGTGATTTTGACATGTCACTGGTTAAAGCAATCATCGATTTTTCCCACATCAATGGTTTGTGATTTTCATCTTTGTTGGTTCATATCTTTCATAATATTGCTGTTGATGTGTTGCACATTCTCATTCAGGTACTATATTGGCTCACATGTTTTTCCCGATGTCTTGCTCAATGAAATTGCCGGACCAGATGGTGACCCATTACTGTTGAGCTTGAAACTTGCTGTGGATGTCTTGGTCAGTGATTATGGTCTTGTGCATCGAAGTCTTGTAATCGTTCATGTTGTCGTTAATCCTCTAGGGTGAATAATTTAATGTGCTGAGATTAATACCCACTTCTATCTTTGTGACGTTGAATTTCTTGTTCCAGGTAGTTTCCTGCCCATGTGCACTTGGCCTGGCTACACCCACTGCAATCCTAGTTGGAACTTCCGTTGGTACAGTGTCTTTAACTCATCGGTTATTTACATAAACTTCAATGCTAAAGTCATTTGCTGATCAGCTACCACTTAAATTTTTTCTGCTATCTGAGGGAAAAAAAAAAGGTCATGGCCAGAAGTATTATAAGTACTTTTGTTGAGTAGGAACTATTGTTGTTAGGCATAGTCTTTATTTTTCCTGTGCAAGGTAGGATCAATCAGTTTAATAGCAGACATTTTCTTATATTTCTATTATTTCTTAATAGTCAAAAATTGCATGTGGCTATAAATGATCTCTTTGGGTGTTTAATGTTCATTTTGTTTGGTAATACCAGGAGCTAAGCAAGGGCTTCTCATAAGAGGAGGAGATGTGTTGGAACGTATGGCCAGCATTGATCACATTGCTCTAGACAAGGTGAGTTTACCTTTTCAGTTTTCCCGTGTGGGAATGTAATCTTTTTTCTAACCTAAGAGATATTTAGTAGTACTACTAGTACAACTAAAAACTTGTTTCCTGTTTCTCCCCATTTTGAACTTTCAGACAGGCACCCTCACTGAAGGGAAACCTGCCGTTTCTACTGTGGCTTCAGTCACATATGAGGAATCAGAAATTCTTCAAATTGCTGCTGCAGTTGAGAAAACAGCATTGCATCCAATTGCAAAGGCCATTGTAAGTAAGGCAGAATCACTGAACCTGACAATCCCGACAACAAGAGGGCAATTGACAGAACCAGGTTTTGGAACCATGGCAGAAGTAGATGGACGCTTGGTTGCAGTTGGTAAATTCGAGTGGGTTCATGATAGATTCCTGAGAATTACAAGCCAGTCGGATATACAGAAGCTTGCAGCTGTCTTGACTTACCAAGGGTCACAAGAGATGTTTTCATCCAACCATTCAAAGACGGTTGTCTATGTTGGACGTGAAGGAGAAGGGATCATTGGGGCCATAGCAATAACTGATAGTTTGCGCCATGATGCCAAATCTACCGTGAGTAGGTAAGTTTCTGTACCATTAGTTTTTAAGTACTAGTTGATGTTTGTTACCAAAGAATGCTGGTTTAAAGAAGTTTTGTTGTCTGGAAATGGATGTACTTCTGATGTGAAAATTTTTTCTACTTGAGCCTCTTTTTAATATATTACTTATAATGGTTAGACATTGAGCTTTTTCTTTTTCTCGTCCTCGTTATATTTAGTTTGTAAGAAAGCGGGAAAAGCTGTAGGAGAATGTCTTTGATGTCCTCTGCTAATGAGTCACAAGACCCATTGGTTTCTCTAATGAATTTATTTTCACTGTTATTCAACAACGTTTCCTATCTATTTATCCTCTACATTATATCCTTTTTGCTACAGGCTGCAGCAGAATGGTATAAATACAGTCCTCTTATCAGGGGACAGGGAAGAGGCAGTTGCAACTGTAGCAAATAGTGTTGGTATAGAGGCAGAGTTTGTTAATGCATCATTGACTCCTCAGCAGAAAACTGGGATTATATCATCTCTTCAAGCAGCAGGACATCTTGTTGCTATGGTAACCATTTTTCACATTTCGCATTCCTCTGGGGTTTGATATCAACCGTGACAGAGTCACATGGCCATTGTAATCTGTAGCTTATAAGAAACCTTACACTTCAGTCAGATTCTGCATGCAATGAAATTTAACATGTTGACATAGAACTCAAATGAAAAATGTAGGTGATTACATGGTTATTAAGATGAAACTTCCTGCTCATTTTAGATCAAATGGCCAATAGGTATGAAATAGGAGTCCATCTTGGGTGTGAAACTCAAGATACCAATTCTGTTGGGTGATTACGCTGTTCAGAATGTATTGACTCATTTTGAACAGAAACTAAGTGGAGTGGTAAGCTTCATGTAGGTTGGTGATGGGATAAATGATGCCCCTTCATTGGCACTTGCGGATGTTGGGATTGCTTTACAGAATGAAGCACAAGAAAATGCTGCATCCGATGTAGCAGCCATTATTCTTCTTGGCAACCGACTTTCACAAGTATGATTTCTTTGCATTCAAATTTGTTACTCCTTGGGAAGTGTGTTGCATTAATTACCGCAAAAATGTGCTAACACTAAGCTTTGTAATCTACCTTTTTGTAGCAAAATCCTTGGAATAAAAAACAACCTATTTTTTTCCCGCTCTTCACACAATTAAGAGAACTTTTCAAGTAGTTGTTAATGCTGCTGTTTATAAGAAGATGATCATTTACATGGCATATTAATGTTGTATAGGTGATTCTTCCTGGTATCATTCTCAAGATGAATTTTTCTAACTCTATCTCATTTCTTCATAGGAATTTGGTTGACAGATAGAGATATTAGTAAAGAGCTAATGAGATTGTGATATTTTGATGATAGGTTGTAGACGTTCTGGATCTAGCTCGGGCAACAATGTCCAAAGTATATCAAAATCTATCGTGGGCAGTGGCGTATAATGTTGTAGCTATTCCTATTGCAGCTGGAGTACTACTTCCCCAGTATGAATTTGCCATGACTCCTTCGCTTTCAGGTGACCGAATGAAAGTTCTTTCCTTTGCATGGACAAATAATGCTTGCCCACACTCACCATTCATCCCTCAGCCAGCAACATATATGTATTAATGTAGGGGAAGGGGAATGACTAATTCATTTGCTTTTTACTTGTTTTGACAGGCGGATTGATGGCGTTAAGCTCAATTTTTGTTGTCACCAACTCATTGCTTCTACAGCTTCACGGATCTGAGAGAAGAAACAAATAGAGCTTTCAGCTTGGTTGACAAAAGCCAGGAGTTATTTGAACCCCAAGAAAACAAACAGATAATAATGAAACAGTCTCTGCACTGTGTATTGTACTTCCATTGTTCTATCTGGCAGAAAAAAAGACATAAAACTTTAATGCTTGTGTGTAGAATGTTGCAAGTTTTAGGAAAGTGTTATGTCTCTTCTTATTTTGCACAGGCACAGCTCATGTCATGTTCGTATTCCATGTTTTTTCTCGTGATTGAATTTGATTGCTTGCGACAAGAAAAAGAACAGTTGCTGTCATTATGTAATAATACATTTTATCATGCATGTGTGCTTGTAATTGTATCTTATTTAGAACTCAAAACTTACAGCTTATAGTGGCATGTTAGTTGCATTTATATTCTTGTATATGGAGGTTGTATGGAGTTCATGCAAATTAGTGATCGACAATTTTTGACCTATGAGTCTAAATTTAGTTATTTTTAATAGGTCGGTCCGTGAGTCAGGTTCAAGTTTAGGCAAAATAATATCGTCTTATTTAGAAGAGTTGGGTTTCATGTAAATTTGGATTTTGACAATTCAGATTTTAATCTAATTAAAAAATAAATTCTTTTATATTTTTAATTTTAAAAAATTATTTAAAAAAATCCATAGACCAATTTATTACCGTCCTAGTGCAAATTTTAGAATACATGTAAAAGTTTTTTATACATAACCCATTAGAACATTTAATAAAATCTTACATATTTTAATTGAAATTAATATTTAAATTAAAAAGTTGAAATTATTGAATTATCAATCATGAGCAGAGACTTCATATGCAAACATTCTTTCACCGAAAAACTCTTCGTAATTATTACACCTCTTACTTAGCTTTGTCCGACAAATCTTTTGTTTCAATTATATTTTATTAAATTTCACACGTATATTTATATATTTAAGTAAAATTTATATAAATATATAAATAAAATATAATAAAAATATTATAATTAATACAGGAGATTTTGTCTTGACTTTAGGTACACATTCTATGCTCATTCTTACGCTGTTCTAGACTTTTAGACTCTGATGGGATATTTATTCTTCAGTTCATTCCCCAAAAAAGAAAAGAAGTAAAAAAAGGAATTCATTTGATAAGGCATTTAAGTTGGGCTACTGAATGGGCCCATTTAGCCTTAAATTAACACATTAAATGGGCACGTGACAGGGCAAGGAATTGTTGTTGAGAAAGAAACGCTTATCATGTGATTACTGGGCCCACTTATCCCCTCTCATCAATTATACACCAGAAATAATAATGTTGATAATATCAAACAACAATTATGATTAAGGAAAACCAAAAAAAATAGCACTTTGTGGAAAACTCAATATAGTCCCTAACAACACTCCAACAGTCACTCCAATGACTGGTTTGAGTCTGTCACAGCACATGGCAGCTTGGAGTATTTAGTAAAGATTCCTCGTTGCCCAAACCGGCTGGGGAAAAAGTCTAATTTCAGAATTGCAGAAATTAAAAGAAATCACAACTTTTGCCCTCTGGACATAGTTTTGTGCCTATAAATATTTACACTCCTTCATTGCTACAAATGAGATCCTCTATTTCTTTTTTTTAGTATTAATCTTGTGTCTTTTTATCTCAATCATCTATTTATATTAGACCTATATAAATAAATAATTGAGATAAAAAAACACAAGATTAGTACAGGAAAAAGAATAAGAGGATCAAGTCCCCCGTTGGTAGTGAGGAAGTCAAAACCCATTGATTATTGAAAAAAAAAAGACGGGTATATTATGAGATCATGCGAAAAAAAGGAAGCTAAAAATAAAACCCAGACAAGACCTGCCTACCACGTGGCAAGCTGTGAGTGGTGGGACAGAGGAAAAGACATGTTGGGTTAAGAGGAGCAGACCCTAATCTAGGAGACAAAAGACACTAAACTACATTGTATTATATATAATAACGAAAACCAAAGTCAATAAGGCTTAATAAAATAAATTGATTCACAATGTTGTTGTTTATAGTTATAGTCATCTCAACCAATGAACAATACAATAATGTTCTGAAAGGGAAAGCAAGGACTGTCCCCTCTCTCTCCTTCTTCTCTATCTCTACGTGTCTCTATTCCTTTGCATTAACTTGGTGAGAAGGACAGTAACGGCGTTAATGGGCCGTCTTAAAGGACATGGGACCTGACATGCATAATCAGAGAGAAGGGTTGGTGTCAGAGTGAAGAAGAGGAGATTGAAAGGACGAGGCAAATGACCTTCCCGAGGTAAATTACACAAATGTTATTATATAAAGATAAAAGAGAAAGGAGCTAAGTGGGGTCCAAAGCTATGAGATTTTGAGAGAGAGTGGAGCAATTTAGTTCCAACTTTTCTCTTGGGGTTTTAAAGAGGGACTAATCCCATTACTCTCATCCCTGAGTCTGGAGTCTGGACCCCATTGCTGCTCAGTTTTTGCAGTTCTATCCTTTCTTTCTTTTTTTTCCCCCCCTGTCAGTCTCTATCTAACTCCCCTGTTTTACTATTATTTATGCCACTCTCTAAGTAACATAGTAAAAATGTCTCCTTTATCTTAAAAATGATCATTTACAAAGTTATCGGAACATGGTTTTCACTAATATATGTACTTCTTTATGCTTTAGTGTAGCAAATTTGGAGATATGGAGGTCTTAGTACGGAGATCATTTTGGACAGTTAGATAACGAAATGATCCGAACAGATTTAAACAACCGCCAAACTCGAGTAGTAAAGACAATGGACATTGGGAGAGGCCTGTGATGCAAAAGTCCAAAGATGAATTAATTGAGCTTTCCCACCTAGAGAATGAATAGAAATTTATTTATGCATGGATGTGGAAGTATTTGTACCAAAGAGTTTTGAAATGGAGCTCTCCACAGAGACCCCATGAGAAAGGTTGCTACTTGTGGTGAGCATTTTTTGCAAGCATTGTATTACCCATCAGTAACCCCTTTGTCAGAATAACCAAGAGAGATACAGACAGAGAGATAGAGAAAGAAAGTTGCAGGTTTTGTTGCAGAGCTCTGCAGAGAGAAGAAAGAGTGTTTTTTTTCTTTTAACTTTTGTATATATGCTTATGAGGCAAAGACTCTATCTTTCTTTCTCTAGCTGTTCCCCTTTCTATTCCTACATTTACCTTTGTCTCTCACACAGCTATTAGCTGTAGCTTTTTGGTACTGACCGATACTCGATGAGTGCAGTACTGTTTCTGGAGAAGCGATGTGATGGAACAAGTAGAAAAACTCAAAAGCTTTTTAGCCTCTTACCCGCTCCAGCGCGCAAGTTCATGTTGGTTATTCTCTAATATCCATGCCTTTGTCGAGGAGAACGAGAAGCTCTAGATTTTACTCGATATTGGCAAGTTCCCTGAGCATTTAACTAGGTGTTCCCTTCCTTCCGTCTTCTCATCTTCTACACTAAAGTTCCAGGATTGCGAGTGGAAGTGGCCGCACAGAAGTTGGGGGCCTTAGAGTAGTTTAGTGGAAATTTTGGGTGTATCTTGAGAAGGGCTATGATGGCATTTCGCCTGGAATGGGTTTTACTGGGTCTTATCCTCTGCTTGGGTTTTGGCTACGTTGAGTCTGATGACGGTGAGTTCTTGATATGTTGGCTGCCAAAAAATGCAGATGGAAATGATAGTGAAACCAATTAAATGAAAACTGACATTTTTGCTGTTATGAATCTTGTTGAAACTAAAAATGTTCAGCTTGTTTTGAATTATTTTAGGTCTGGACTGGAATTAATATTTAAGGCTCTTTACTTTTGTACATTTCTTGGCTTTATGTCCCATTTTGCTTCTTAACGTGTTGCTTCCTGGGACTTCATCAGATCCTTATTGAGTTTAGTCTTTTTTTTTCCTGTTGCACTGGTACTATATTCAAGTTCTAAAAGTTTACTACTTCCAGATTCTGATTTCGATTTATAAGTTTCAATCAATGGTAAAGTTTTAAAATTTTCTCATGAGAGCTTAACATTTCAGAATCTGAATCGCTTTCGTGTCTGTAGGAAAGTTTCTTTTAGTTTTTATTTTCTTATTAAGATCGATATTAACTACTAGTATGTTACAGATGGTGAAGGAGCAACGTTGATGGCGGTAAAGAAATCTTTTAGAGATGTGGACAATGTTCTATATGACTGGACGGACTCCCCTTCTTCAGATTACTGTATTTGGAGAGGGATCACTTGTGACAATGTCACATTCAATGTCATTGCACTGTTAGTTTTGCCTATTTACTGTTTTCCTTTGTAGTTTTAAGTGCTTTAAATCTCACGTTATGTTATCAATAAAATCTACTGACTTTCGTCTGTTGTACTCTAACTGCAGTAACCTCTCTGGTCTGAATCTTGGTGGTGAGATTTCACCTGCAATAGGAAATCTCAAAGCTGTTGTTTCCATGTAGAGTTCTCTTCTGCTTTTTTTTCTGTAGCTAAACGAGAGTGTTCCTTTCTTGTGCTTTCATATCAAATCTGGTTTAGTCACTTTGATCAAGCATTTGTTGTTGATCTTGTATCAGTGACCTTGGGGGTAATCATCTTTCTGGGCAGATTCCTGATGAGATAGGCGACTGCTCTGCTTTGGAAAGATTGTATGTTCCATTATTTAAGCGAGATCAATAATGTTCAGTAGATTTCTGTTCATATGCTGTAATGATATCTGCTCTCTCTTGTTCCTGTTAGGGACTTGTCATTCAATGAGATATATGGGGACATACCATTTTCAATTTCAAAGTTGAAGCAGCTAGAGATTCTGTGAGTACTTATTCTGTCATTCCTCGGTTATAAATTACTCCCACTGCCTTATTTTCAATGTCTGAAAGAAAGTTTCAACTGCAATTCTTGGAATTCAGAATTTTGAAGAACAATTTATTGACCGGGCCAGTGTCATCTACCCTGTCCCAGATTCCAAACTTGAAGATTTTGTAAGACATTGCCCTTCAAAATTTCACTCTTCAACGTGATTGTTTCAAATCAACATATTTATGTTCGAACTGCTGGTTTCAGAGACCTTGCACAGAACCAACTCCATGGTGAAATACCTAGACTTTTATACTGGAACGAAGTTTTACAGTATCTGTGAGTATGCTGTAATGCTTTCCACTTGTCCCTTCTGAATGTTCTTGGAATGTTTCTACTATCCTTTTGTGGATTACACTTTATATTGTCTTCTTAATGGTTATCTTTTTCTCAATCTTAGTGGGCTGAGAGGAAACAATCTGGTTGGTACACTCTCTGCTGACATGTGCCAGTTAACTGGGTTGTGGTACTTGTAAGTTTTATTTGAAAGATTTAAATTGGTCTTCAAAGATTGTAAAATTGAGATGATTCACCTAAATTGCAGCATGTTTTTCTAAATTTGACCATTCTACCAATGTAGTGATGTTCGAAACAATAGTTTGACTGGAAGTATTCCTCAGGATATCGGCAATTGTACTTCCTTCCAGGTCCTGTATGTACCCTATCCCTTACTAGTGGTACTAAATTTCCTTGCAATGACTGATTTTCTGGAAGTTTTATCCTCATTCATTTCTTTGATATTGATAGGGATCTTTCCTACAACCAGCTAACAGGAGAGATTCCATTCAATATTGGGTTCTTACAAGTAGCTACACTGTAAGTGACCTTTGTTTTCTCAATTTTGATGATGACAACTTGCTTAAGAAGTATTCTTACTCATACAAGGATCATGGATTACCAGATCCTTGCAAAGTAATCAACTATCAGGAAAGATACCGTCTGTCATCGGTCTGATGCAGGCACTTGCTGTACTGTAAGTGTTGTTAATTGATTTTATCTTTCAGTTTAGGACTTGAGGAATAACAGTCTTCTAACGCTGCTTTATATTGTTTTGACTCCGATTAAAACAAAGAGACTTGAGTTGCAACATGTTAAGTGGGCCCATCCCACCAATCTTGGGAAATTTATCATACACAGAAAAATTGTAAGTGCTTTCTTCTTGATCTTTATATAGTCCCTGGGTTTTAATTCTCCAACATTTCAGATGAATTTTGATGAAAATGGGTAATCATTGTATGAAAGTTCCGATTAATAATCTCATATTGTGCAGTCACGTGAGTTCTCATCTCATTGTAATTTATTATTTAAAGACATGCATTCTTGTTATTGTCAAATTGCTGGTTTATTTCTGTAAATTGATCCGTTTTTCTTTATGTGACAGATATTTACATGGTAACAAGCTCACCGGATCCATTCCCCCAGAGCTTGGCAATATGACAAAACTTCATTACTTGTATGTGCGCCATCCCTGGCCCTATATTTTATGTGGACTCACTTTATTAAATTGTTCAATACCAATATTATGAAATCATGAATTCAGATGTTAACTAGGTATATCTCTTCTCTTTATATGTTTCGTGTGGTGGCTGGAACTAGAATGCCATATGTTGTACATTCTGAATGTTCTCTACTCTGGATTCTTTCAGGGAATTGAATGATAATCAACTCTCAGGACGAATACCACCAGAGCTTGGGAAGCTAACTGACTTGTTTGATCTGTAGGTTTTCAAATTTTACGATGTTCTTGGCATTGTCTTTAGAAAAATTTTTAGAATGGAATTTTTTGTTGTACGGCAGGAATCTTGCCAACAATCACCTTGATGGGCCTATACCTGATAATCTGAGCTCCTGTACGAATCTTAATAGCCTGTAAGTATAAAACCTTGCTAACATAAAGTTTGATATAAAGTTTTTGACAAGTGATTGCTAACCATTTTCTTTGATCACAGCAATGTGCATGGAAACAGGTTGAACGGGACAATTCCACAGGCGTTTGAAAAGCTGGAGAGGATGACATATTTGTAAGTTTGGCCCTGGTGCATGTCTAAGCTGTGGTACTAGTTCATTTTTTGTTGACCAAAAGAACTGTATTTCTAGTTGATTTTCCATTTTCCTGGCTCTTCTAGGAATCTCTCAGCCAACAGCATTAGAGGTCCAATACCAATTGAGCTTTCTCGAATTGGCAACTTGGATACCTTGTAAGTATTATCTTTTTTCAATTTATGTCCATCTATTGTCCTTCCTCGAAGTGTTTGTCTGAAACCCTGCCTATCCTCTGTTCAGGGACATTTCTTATAACAAAATCAGTGGATCAATTCCTTCTTCCCTGGGTGACTTGGAACATCTCCTAAAGCTGTGAGTTATGTTGACAAGTTCTCCCATTATCTTAAAGCTTTGCTTTTTACTGACTTCTAATTGCTCTATGTGTAGGAATTTAAGCAGGAACCAAATAGATGGAATTATCCCATCAGAGTTTGGCAATCTCAGAAGTGTTATGGAGATGTAATATCTTTGTATAAGTTTGAAATAAGCAATCGTTTAAATATTGTGTTCTCCTTTTTAACTTGGCGTTTGATGCTTTTATGCTCAGTGACCTATCAAATAATGACCTGTTAGGATTGATTCCTCAAGAACTCTGCCAGTTACAGAACTTGTTTACTCTGTAAGTTCTAGTTGGCATTTGCTTTCAGCTGTGATATACTACTGTCATTCCTCAAATATGCAAGTTACATACTGGGCATTACATACTCTTCTTCTACTTCCATAATGTATGAGCCCTATTTTGTGGTGACTATAATCATCTATTTTACATGCACCAAACTTAGGCCATGACTACAGTCATATTAATCTTTCCATGCACATCAATTGTAGGAGATTGGAGAACAATAATATATCAGGTGACGTAATGCCTTTAATCAACTGCCTCAGTCTTACTATCTTGTAAGTTGTTATTATGTATTATCATCTCATTGGTTTTTGATATTTTACTCTGGAGATGGTATCTTCAGTAGCTGACCCAAGTAACACCTACAGGAATGTGTCTTACAATAATCTAGCCGGTGTCATTCCCACAACCAATAACTTCTCTAGGTTTTCACCAGACAGGTTAGCTGATTTGATGACTGGTCTCCATACAATATGAACTGGCTACTTTTCCACTCTCTGATACTCCAATTTATTCCATTTGCAGTTTTGTTGGCAATCCCAGTCTTTGTGGATATTGGCTTAATTCACCTTGCCATGATTCTCGTCCTACTGAGAGAGGTAATCACTACCGTGAGTTGTACTTTCAATCACATCTGAGGAGCAACAAGCTGTCAACTTGATCTTGTATGATTTGGAAGTGACACTTGTTAAATTGTTTTGCGATTTTTAATGTCACTGCAGTAACCATTTCTAAAGCAGCAATACTTGGGATTGCTCTTGGTGCTCTTGTGCTTCTTCTCATGATCTTAGTTGCTGCATGCCGGCCACATAATCCACCACCATTTCCTGACGGGTCACCTGACAAACCAGGTGCGTCTGCTGCATGTCTATGAATACCAAAATAACTAATGGCATATAGCTATGTTTAGACTCATCAGAAATCAATACGATACATTAGCGACAACCAAGATTATTGGATTTTCCTCATTTCAAGTATGACCATACTGTTAATTTGAAGTTCCTAAAGTTTTATATTTTTTGGATTAACAGTTAGTTATTCGACCCCAAAGATGGTGATCCTTGACATGAACATGGCACTACATGTGTATGAGGATATCATGAGGATGACCGAAAATTTGAGTGAGAAGTATATAATTGGTTATGGTGCGTCGAGCACCGTGTATAAATGTGTCCTTAAAAATTGCAGACCAGTGGCTATTAAGAGGCTCTACTCTCACTATCCTCAGTGCTCGAAGGAATTTGAGACTGAGTTGAAGACAGTTGGAAGCATCAAGCACAGGAATCTGGTTAGCCTGCAGGGATACTCTTTATCCCCATTAGGAAACCTTCTGTTTTATGATTATATGGAAAATGGCAGTCTCTGGGATCTCCTTCATGGTAAGATTTAGAGCATCTATTGGTGGCTGTATCTAGTATTTGATACTTTTTTTTAATCATTTTCTGTAACTGTTTCTGTGAAGATTAGTTTTATTATCATGAGACCTGATTTTGCATGAAGCAATTGCTTGTGAACTATTGTTATAGTGCTGTCTTTTGCATATGAATACTTTGTAATTGAATTACCGTACCAATGTGTTTCAGGACCTACAAAGAAGAAAAAGCTTGACTGGGATACTCGTCTTCAAATAGCCCTCGGAGCTGCTCAAGGGCTGGCATATTTACATCATGATTGTAGTCCCCGTATCATTCACAGGGATATCAAGTCATCAAACATCCTACTCGACAAGGATTATGAGGCCCATCTCACAGATTTTGGCATTGCCAAAAGCTTGTGCATCTCAAAATCACACACGTCTACTTATATTATGGGGACAATCGGTTATATAGACCCTGAGTATGCGCGAACTTCTCGCCTAACAGAGAAGTCCGATGTCTACAGTTATGGGATTGTTCTACTTGAACTGCTGACTGGAAGAAAGCCTGTTGATAATGAATGCAATCTTCACCACATGGTATATACCAAGTTGATACGATGATAGCATAGTATATTTATATCGGTCTAGAGAATACTAAGCGCAGTTAGCATGCATTCTGTATGCAGATTTTATCGAAGACGGCAAACAATACTGTCATGGAAACTGTCGATCCTGAGATCACTGCCAAATGCAAGGATCTTGGTGCTGTAAAAAAGGTTTTCCAGCTTGCTCTTCTATGCACCAAGAGACAGCCACCTGATCGCCCGACCATGCACGAAGTGACTCGGGTCCTGGAAAGCCTTGTGCCATGCGCCAACCTGCCAAAACAATGCAACCAGAATCCTCCTCCTGCCCCTCTCCCGCTCCCATCAGCCAAAGTTCCATCTTACATGGACGAGTATGCAAATCTCAAGACTCCACATTTGGTTAACTGTCCATCAATGAGCACCTCAGATGCGCAACTCTTCCTAAAGTTTGGTGAGGTAATATCTCAAACTGGCGAGTGATATGCAACAACAACAATCACCCGAGTATATCATAGTAGGGTAAATTATGTAGAAACTTGGTGATTAGTGGTCTGAATGGCAGTTATTCAACTTTTTGGTTGTTGGGGGGTCAGTGGTTTGATCAGTTAGTGGAAGTGGTTATAAAAACGTTAGTATCAATGATTGTGGTCGGGAGAAAAGGAAAGGTTGGGACTACTTCAATAATAGAATTTAGAAGAGTAATGCTTATCATGATGCTCGCACTCTCTGCATGAACCGTTCACTGTAAATTTGTGATGGGTCTTTGTACGAAGTATAAGCATCGTCTGGTAGCTTAGCTTGGTGGGGTTACGAGGCTGACTCTTTTTGGTCAGGCAGAGCTGTTCTGGCCTGGAGACGGTGGTTGAAGCAGTGCATTATTTGTTTTGCCCAGCAATAATGCTCTGCAGTGACTTAGCTGGTGTGACGTACATACCGTCACATTTCTTCTTCAGAATTCAGATCAGATGTTGACACTTCTCCAGCAGACTCAACTACCTCGTCAACTTGTCCACTTGCTATAGTCTGATTTCTGCCATTGAAATGGACCATTAATTGTCATAAAATTTTACGGGAAGGTGATGTAGATATTCCCAAGGATTTAAACTGTTTCCCAAGTTTTGAATGCTTTCAACTATTTCAAGCTTATAATCAGAGACAAACGAATTACTACCCAAGTTTTAGTGTGGAAAACCGAAATATCCAGTAATAAAACCTGTTTGCTAAGGAAATTCTCTAAGATTCCAACATTTGACTGGTAGCATCATGGACCCAAGTTAGGTTAGGTGATGGTCCTGACCCGAATTATTAAAGTACTACCTTTTACGAACAAAGGACGAACCTTTTATTGTACAAGCAAACTGTTCAAAAAGCTGCAGAAAGTCCTGACACAGTATTGTGAGAACAGAAATTTTTAGTGAAAGGGAACACATTTACTATTGAAGCATGTTACTTTCATATAAGAATCAACTTCAAACTGATAGGGCCTGTGAGGCAAACGTCGGTCTAAAAGAAACTTGGGTCCGGATCGAACTTTAGGGATAGAGTAGTGCTCGAGTCAAAGCTTAGTTTAAATTCGATTAATAGCCTAAAATGTAGAAGGTTTGGATATTTTACATAATTTAAGAAATTTTCAAAAAAATTTATAAATTTTTTAATATTTTAATTAAAAATAAAAAAGAGATAAATATAATATAAATATAATGCATAAATTAATTAAATGTTATTAATATAATAATCTAATCTAACTCTTAATTTTGATCAAAATTAATTAATTTTAATTTCTATTAATAATTTATGATAATCATATTTAATTATTAATTTAAGTCATATTTAATTTAGTGATTTCAATTCAATTTTAAGAATTGATTCTATTCGATATATAAGTAATATTGGATTAGTCATAAACTTAAAAACTCATTCTCATATATTTTAAATTTATTTATTTTTGACTTTTTTATTCAAAGTAGAAAAAATAAAAGATATATTATTTTCAATTCATTAATTCTTTTTTTTTTAAAAAAAAACTAGACTCTTACAAATAATTTTATAATTTTTTCTTATACTTCAAATTAAAAAAACTGAGGTCAAGTTCAAACTTTTAATATTCAAAGATTATATAAAAATAAAATACAATGTTATTCATTTAACCAGTAAACCTGCCATTTAGGCTCATTAATTCTAAACAAACTTTGTTTAATAGAACATTAGGCAAATTGTTTCTAAATCATGAAATATCCAGCTTGGCAACAAAACTCTGGAAGATGTATTCCTGCTGCTGCTGCCTGCAACCAACAACTTCATCATTTCAGCTCTTTCAGTACACAAACAATTCTAAGTTTTCATACCAGAAGAAATACAAAACAAAATGGTTGAATCTGAAAAAGAAGGGAAAAAAGAAACCTGAGAAGCTTCAATTTGGTTTTGTTGCTCCGCCAGTTGAATCTAAAAAAGAATCGATGTCACGTTATTAATTACGTAAAGAATCATGCATGGAAGAAAGAGGAAGAAGATGAAGAAGTTGAATATGGAAGGCGAACCTTTTTAGTTTTCAATCTATCAAGAGCCGTTTGAATGTGATCCTCCATGATTCTGAGTTGAGCTGGTTCGCTGACGTTTTGTGGGTTTGTCCATTCCCTAACAAAGTAGTGATGTGATTATTATCTTATCCAAAAGAACTGAGAAAACTAAAAAAGAAGAACAATTTTGAGTCACCTCAGGATTCTTTTCCTTTCCTTAAGTCTGTTCTTGAGCTCTTTCAATTGTTTTTGATGCATCTGAACATATGATAAATTAGTAACCTGCAGTTATGATTAATTATGAATAAATCCATTGGTGTGTATAGGAAACGTACTTGGAGTAGTTCTTCCCTGTAGACAGAAAATCCAGGTAGAAGTTATTAAGGTAGTAAGAATCGAGACATTTTCTCGAGAAAAAATAAGAGAAACCCACGAACCTGTGAACTGGGAAGTTCATGGCATCATCGTCTGTGTTGTCCTTTGTGAACATTTTCCTCAAAAACTGTCGTATTAACAATTTGTGAAAATTCTTATTCACTTGTAAATATGGTAAAACACACAGGATTTAACTTCTTTCCTTTTTCTAGTTTTAAGATTATCAACCACAACCAAAAAAAAATCTTGTAACTTCCGTTAAAATAAAATTATTAAATAAAATTAAAATTTTAAAATATGATTATAAGAGATTTTTCTTATCCATCAAAGAATTTGAAAAGTTTAATTAAAAAAATTGTTAAATGAAAATTTATTTATTTATTTTAGTTTATATGAGTTTATAATTAATAAAAATGAATTAATTAATTAATTAATTTATCGATTTTAACAACAAGAGTTATTATAGTAAATTGAATTGAAATTTTGAAAGCCAAACTTATAAGTAATTAAAATAATTGAGCACGAGAGCCAAATGAATCGAAAGATTCGTGTTTGGTTCGGGAAGAGATCATGGAAGTTTTGCAATGAATAGAAAAAGAATCTACTTTCATTAAATGACTTATTATATAATCAAAAAAATAAAATTTTAACTACTATTAGAAATTCAGGAGAACTATGTAAGAAGGCCATTGAATAGCTAGAAAAAGTTTGGGATCGGTTACGAAAGATGAAAATAGAAACAGATCAATCAAAAAATTGGACGATTTAAGATTTATACGGTTTAATTTTTTTATCACTGATTTTATCTCTTACATATAATTTTTTTGTTAAATATTTATATTATTGTTTCTTATATTTTTTTATAAACAAGATAAATCATTCACATCCACAGATTGTTATTAGTTTACATGTGTTTCTACTAATTATCCCTTTCTTGTCTTTAAGTCTTTTAACAGAAATTTCACATAAATATTAAAAAAATTTAAAATTATTAAAATTTGATAATTTTAAAAACTTTGTTTGGAAAAATGTTGAAATCATATACTACGAAATTACCTTCATAGTGTAGGCCTTCCTGAAGAGACATGTCAGGTGGAACAAAATGTCAATATTTCAATTCAATACGCATGAAGAAGAAGAAGAAGAAGAGCTGAAACTTGAAAGCCTAAGAAGTGGCTGGAGCATGGAAGTTTACCTTGCTTCTCTGTCTTCCACAGGTATAGCTGCTAGCTTCTCCAGAACTGTACTTAGATCTCTGGGTTCATTAATAAGATGTTATGAACACTATTTTAAGTATTGTACTAATACAAATTAACCTTTCAATTTAGCTTTTATTGCAAAGAGTACTTAAGTAAAAATCGTTCGTCATCTTCATTTAAATGATTGATTTTCACGCATAATAAATAACTGTTAATACGAAAAAAATACTTTAAATAAAACGATCAATCACTGTTTCAAATTAACTAAATCCCGTCTAATCTAAAACTCTTAAAAGATAATTAATACGTATATTCTATTTATGTTAATATCAAGTATTTAGTAATAAAATTTGAACATAAGAACATGTTAAGACTTTGATCATTTCATTTTTTTTTAAATACCTAATTTTACGTGGAATTTTACAGTACTAAAGTATATAATATACACAAATATGGAGGAAAATCCCAGAAAAAATAAGATTATCTCCAAGTTTGTATATATATATCACTGAAAATGAATAATGAACAGAAAAAGAAAAGGGGTTTTTTATTTACCCATTTTGACCAACATAGAGGCATGGCTTTCCAGTAGGAGAGAACATAAGAAGAGCAAGATCAATGTCACAGAGAGTGGCAAGCTCTTTGGCCTTCTTAAGAATACCTATTTTCCTCTTTGAATATTTTGCTTGCCTCGCCTTGACGCACTCCAACTTCCTTACCTTCAACCTCCTTCTTCCCATTTTCCTCTTTATCTTTCTTTTTTCCTTCCCTATCTTTTATAGATAAAACTACAGCTTATACTTTAGACCAGAGTAGTAATATTATAAATGAAAATAAAACACAATTATGACATAAATCCAGTGTGCTTTTTTTTAGTGTTTAACAGAGAGTTGCAACTGCCTTCTCGCTGGGACTTTCCATATATGAAACACCTACCTTGTAAGATGTATTGCCACCTTAACAAGCACACACAAAACAAAAGACACCAAACCAAACACATGTATTTGTTTTGCAGAACATGGCACAACTCTTGTAAGGAAGAAGGTGAAAGCAATGGGAATATGTACATGTCTGCTTCCTTGTTCAACGACCCGCCGAGTTGTTTCCTAATCTTAAGGGGTTAGTTGCTTAAAAATTAATATTTATCATGAAATGGTCGAGGTAAGTATTTTACACAGTCATGTGGAGTACGAGTCAGTGCATATCTTAATAATAATATTAATTTCGTTTAAGAAGTAGATTACGATTGCACTAGTACATTTTTTATAATTTAATATATAAGTATATATTATTAAATAAATATATAAACCAATTTTATTAAAATTTTGATGAAATTAATTTAACAGCTATTATTACAATTAAATACTAATGATACATAACGTATTTTAGGCTTAATAATCTATATTTTAATTTAATAAATATATTTTATACACCTGTTAAAGAATTAATTTTATTTGTATAAAATGATATGTGTAAAAAATATCTTTACGTAGTCATATAGAGACAAGGCTAAACACACGTAATAGTCACTAAGGTTAGGGTCGGGTCGAATTCAAACCTACTCAAATATGGGTCCGACTAAAAAATGTTTGTGTTCTAGTTGGATGATCGAGTCTAATTAAAAATATTTTTAATTTTAAAAATTAATGGTTTTACTTAAAAATTTCAAGCCGTATGCTATCGAACAGTTCGGGCCTTAACCCGACCCAAAATTCAAATTTTAATTGTACAAAATGTCTGAACTCGACCCGAACACGACATGCTCGTAAGTCTGTCTCGCTCTCTCTCTGTCTCTCTACTCTTCTGGTTTTTCTAGGGTTTCTCACTAAATTTCGAGTCCGAGCAAGATACTTTTTATTTGCTCCCTGATTTAATGCTGTGTAATTTAACACTATGCTCAGGCTTGTTGGAGGACGTGCATGCTCTCCGACGTCGTCAGACTTATGTCACCGCAATATAGTGTCACTGAAGGCAAAAACTGGCAAAAAGAGAATTGCGGAAGCTGAAACAAGTGAGGAAATTTTGACTTTTCTTCATGTAAATCCATAAATTATATTTTGTTTAAGTTAAATAACTGTGAATATCTTGTGGGATGTTGGTTAGAGAACTACTAGTTTTTATGGCTTTTCGATGATGGTGAGCTTTAATAGGCGTATTTCAATGGGACTTTCTTAGAGTATAAATTGAACTGAAAACCTAAAAAGGGTTCCACATTAGCGATCCTATCATTAAGATGTCTGTATAAGACTTCATTAAGGAAGAAAGCTTCTTTTGACAATTAAATCGCCCCCAAATGATTCTCCCCAGAAATGAATTGGTCTGCCCTCTGCCATGAATAGCATTAAACCATGGATTTCTCCAACCACTCGCAGTAGCTTTTTGTTTAATCGGCTTCTTAAAATGCACCAACTTTTTAAGGCATCAGCCAACATCTTCTTTCCCACAAAAGATTCTTACCTAGCTGTGTGCTTATTGATTATGTCACTTTGCTGTCTGCTTTGCAATGATTTGATTGCAGTTTGCAGTTGGATTATTGAATGAACTCATCGTGTTGATGCTGTTTTTGCCTGCTGAAGTGTCAAATTTTAACATTCATTTAATTATTACAGGAGGCTAATGAGGCAGGTGCCTTGGGTTTAGCTAAGAATAAACTTGAGAAGCAGATTGAAGATGTCATACTACAGTTGCATCTAGAGAAAAGATGAATGTATTGCATGTTGTTGTTTGTGTATTATTTTATCTGAGCTATTCAAATCTTGTAGTGATTGTTAAGCGCTTCTGATTTGCAGATGCCCAATGATAAACCCAACTTCAAAAGTGATTGGAGTCCATGATCCTTGAGCTAGATGAAACTAAGTTTGCTACAATTAAGGAATGCAGCAAGAATGCAGTTTTACAAAATCAGTTAGATCTATTAGCAAAGGAAATTATGGCTTTAGAGAGAGAAATTAATGTGAATTCTGAATTGAGAAAAGCAAATGCCTTTTTAGAGGTAAAACGTTTTTATAGATTGTGAAGACTGAATTTCTGTATTTGTTGTGTCCATGGACCCTTTTCAGCACTTTTTGATAGGAGGATAATGATGTATTGAAACCTCAATTTGTAAGAATTTGGTATTTCTTTACTCAAGAACTTGAATACCATTTTATTTTAGATTTCAGTTATCATCAAACAACTTCACTATAAATACATTCCATTTTCTTCGAAAAGCTCTCTTATAAAATTGCATGGTATGGTGTGCTATGGTTAATAGCATGCTTATGTCAAGTCAAGTGGCCTTTACTTTCCATTTCACTGGTTAATGTTTATTGTTCTTGTTTGTGAACAGAATCTTTAGATACTTCAGAAGAGAAGAACTCGACCCTGGAGCTTGAGCTTTAATATGTCAAGTCAAGTAGCCTTTACTTTCCATATCACTGGTTCATGTTTATTGTTCTTGTTTGTGTACAGAATCGTTAGATACTTCAGAAGAGAAGAACTCGACCCTGGAGCTTGAGCTTTAATATGTCAAGTCAAGCAGCCTTTACTTTCCATATCACTGGTTGATTTTTATTGTTCTCGTTTGTGTACAGAATCGTTAGATACTTCAGAAAAGAAGAACTCGACCCTGGAGCTTGAGCCTTGAGTTGCTAAGGATAGGAATTATGGCATTGCTAAGTTGAACGAAATTGAAGAGAAATGTTCACAAATACATCAGAATGTTCAAAGGTATTTTGTTTTTAGAAAGTATACAAGAAGTCATGTTGTTGATCTGTTGCATGTAATCTATTGGGATGATAAGTATGGCACTCAGACCGTGTCAAACAAGGCAAGTTGCTTCAATGATGAAAAGTATACAATTAATTTGCTCAATGTCAGCTTCTGAAGGAAATTTCTAACCTTAGGCGGTTGGATTTGTTATAGTCAGCTGAAGCCTTCAGGGCTTGTGTTAAGTCCATTTTGTCAGGCGCTTCTGTTGTCCAGTTTGATGATGTGTTTTTATGGATAGGGTGGCTGCAACCTCCTGTAGTGGATTAGACTGAGAGGAAAACAATCTCTTGTCATAGCGCATTTTGATGACATTAATCAAATCGTACCAAATTTTCAACTGCTGCTGTTGAACATAATAGCTCAATCGATATTGTTAGGAATTGACAATGTTAGGTTGTAATAGCGTGAATAGAATCGCGGTGAACGGTAGGGTTACCAATATTAAATTTAAATAATGTCATTTCAGCTTCAAGGCTGACTTATAATAATCATTATATATGGCCATATGATCCAGGCTTACTTCTGCTAACATTGTGAAGAATCATTATATGAGTGCATATGATCCACAATCTATCATTAGTTGATCCAGCATTCCATTCTCATGTGAAGATAGACATGACAATCCCTGGAATAGGTCCTTCAAATATTAATATTCTGGAGTGTTTGAAGAAGTGACCCCTTTGCTCAGTTTCTTTTCCAGCATCAGAAGCAAATGTTCTAAATACAAAGGAGTCGAGGTGGGTATCAAGTCAGCTACCAATCAAGTCATAGTGACCATTGTTCAGTAGACACTGAACCCAACAGAACAATCTTTTAGCCTGGCCTCCAAAAAATTCGAAGATATAATCATGTAGCGCCCCATAGAAAACAGTAAATTTTGTCTACTCATGTTCCCCATTTGAATCGCTTGTAGGTTAAGCAATGATTTAGTGAATTGATTGGTCTCACGAGACTTGTTTCTTCATATCATTAGTTCTCTGTGTTTAGAAAACAAGGCCTGTGTATAATCATTAGTGGTTTTTTTAAAACTCGGGTCTTTTAGCGCTCATCAATGTCGTGGCTAATACATAAGCATCCTTCTTTTTCTATGTTCAATAGCATAATTAGTGAACATGAAACTTAATACATGCATAAAGTAGGATAGGGAAATTCAATTTTCTCACTTTAAAGGGCAAGTTAAACTGCAGCAAAGTCAGCCAAGGATAAGGATCGCCATGGGGACAACTTGTGTCGTGGGGATGGTGATGATGCCAGATTACTGGAAGATACCTTAGTTCTTGGGTGCACTGGTGGAAGACGAGGGGGAGACCTTGAGTTTGAGCTAGAATTTGAATCCTCACTCGTACTGCTGATGCTCTCGGAGCTACTCATGGCAACTGCTAGAGCCAATGTGCTTCGACTTGAGACGATTGACCTCTTCGATATTCCACCAGGATTGCTTCGATATGGGAAGCTCCTGTTCTTCTCCTTTTCCCATAAATGATTATTGTAAGCAAGTAGATTCCTTCGTCTCTTTGCGTATACATTCTCTGGTTTTGCAATCTCCTTAACGGAGGAAGACGTGGTAGCTTCATTTAGACACGTGAAGGACTTTGACTTGCCGTCGTAAAATTTAGATATGCCTCTCCTGCAACAGATCCAATTCCTTAAAGTCCAAAACATCAACAAGAATATGTTTTAGGGCAAAATCTGTACAAGACAAATTACTTCCTAAATCAAAACCTAAAGAAATAACCTTCATACTCGGATCGATCTTCAAACTACGTAACTCAAAATTAAGAAATTTCTAATAAATTTTGAAATATATATGTACCTGATCGGTAAAGCCTCTTCTAGACTATCCATGGAATCAAGCGTACCCGTGAACGCGCTCTGAACCTCATTCTCCTCTCCGTCGGACAAGCCTCCGCCGGAGAGATCGCTGTTCTTCCCGATCGAAGAAGACGCTGAGGAAGACGTGCTACATTCACCCTCACCTACTCCTACCCCCTCAACCTGGAACATCGCCACGCAGGCTGCTCCTCCGCGCGGGAACATAGGCCCTCCGTCACTATCCAGTGCTGTAGACATCTCGAAGCTCAACAACAGAAACAAACAGCAAAGACGATGGATTATCTCTCCTCCTCAGAGAGTAAAATGGAAACAGAGAAATGGCATAAAAGAAACATTAGGTCTGATAATTCGGAGATTAAATACAAGTAGACAGAGAGAAATTATTAAGTAATTAATTAAAAAAGTTAATGAAGTGATAGGAAGACAGTGATCGATCTTATCCTCATCCACTGGGTATAATTAATTAATCAATTAATTAAATTTAATTGCATAAAGTGCATAAAGATAAAGTCTGAGTTGTAACGCCCAATTAAAAAAGTGTGGTGCGGCTATTTCTGATTTTTATTAATTTATTAATTTCAATATCTGGATTAATATTACCATTCTTTTAATATTTTCATTATCTTTGACAATTGAAGTTGAAGATCGGAATAATTTCTAAATTAATATTTTTGTGCATTATAATAATAATTATTAATTTATTAATGAGGAGAGGAGGAGAAGAGGTCAAGCATTTGCCGACCGTTTATAAGGTTGACACGTGTTGGACTCTAAGAGACTTTTTGTTGGTCGGAAGATTGTATTGGTTTGTGATGACGTGGTAGGATAAGTATCAACCATATCCATGTCTTTGTTTATTGTGGGTCACATTAATTTATACGTTGTTTTCAAGATATTTGTCTTTTCATATTCTTCTATAACTTTTACAAGAAGGAAAGTCGTAAGAAAATTATCGCCTCTCTCTCTTTCAATAAAATTCAAAATTCTGTATTAATATGAATATAAGCCCCCTAATTTAAGAGAGTGGTAGCGGTTGATAATTTGCTAAAATTAACCTCCTAAAATGATAAGTACTTATTTTTAATAAGTACTTATATATTCAGAATTACTATTTTGGTAACTGCTGAAGTGCAATTGTGATTGCAGTTGCTGAAAAGAGATAAAATGATTAAAAAATTCATTGATTTAATACACTATTAATTATTGTATAAATAATTAAAAAATATTATTAGTCATATAAATTTAAAATTATGAATAATATATTACTAGTTATATAAATTTATATTAGTTGAGGGTATAATTGAAAATAATAATTATCAGAAGATTATTAATAGAAAGTATAATTTTTACCGCATAAGCATTTTCTTACTACAACCCTCTTTCTATTTATAGATTTTTACAATGACATCACATTTTTCTCTAATCTTGAATTGTTAGCCCGCAAATTTAAATATATGACTATATTTAAAAATTATAGTTAATAAATACTTATTTCTATCGTACCACAAATTTAGACATAACCTTAATGATATAATAAACTGAATTAGAAAAAAAATTTAAAGAATAATAGTGAAGATTTTTAGGATCCGGCTGCTGTTGGAATCCTTATCCTTACCTAACGGTGGGCCACTTCTAGATGTCTGAAGCCAAGGTAGCAAAAGATCTTTTTGTTTCAACTTTTCAACAATAAGGTATCGTTTGTGACTTGTAAGACTCATCTATGTTATCCTTTCACAAGGATGAAATTAATTATTATTGTTTTTAGAGTTAATTATTTAAATTTAAACTATAAATTTAATTATAGATTCTAACTTATTTTAATTATGAACTA
>JANQAP020000231.1:1040613-1060339 GCA_026874005.2 Erythroxylum coriaceum | reverse complement strand
ATTGTTTTTAGAGTTAATTATTTAAATTTAAACTATAAATTTAATTATAGATTCTAACTTATTTTAATTATGAACTAGTCTCTAAAATCTGAGAAAAATTATAAATTTTTATGTAACAATTTAATTTAATTAATATTGCTTTTAAATAGAATAATTTATTAATTATTGTGATATGAATAAGTTTTTAAATAAATTAATAATGAAACTTCGGTGCAGAATTTAAATTAAATTAAATTTATAAAATTAATGGCTACTTTAATTATTTTTTTAAATTAAATTGAGTAATATACCATTTTATTCATAGTCAACTTAAAATGATTTTGACTTTTTGTGACGATTATACGTCCAGTCAAATTGAGTTTGCCTGTTATTCTAAAAATTAGAGTTTGGGGCAACTTGTGCCCTACTCCGAACCCGATCCAACTTAGACCGTCTTTTTTTATTTAATTTAAAATTTAAAATATAATTTTATTTTAAGAAAAGGATCTATTGAAAATAACTTCTCCGTTATAAGTCAGACTCGTTAATTTAAAAAAAAAAATAAATATATAAAATGACATTTTTTCAATTGAATCTGGATTTAGATTACTCAAATTTAAGCATACTCGGACACTAACTCTTATAAAAAATTAGGTTTCCGACCAATATAAGCCTAATTTGAACAGCTCAGTGAGCTAATCCATTTTAATGATTACAGCAATAATAATGTTTTTCCTTAAACTTCTGAATTTCAAACCGGACCGGGCCGGATCCAGAGTTAATTCTCAAGCCTCCCATCCCATCATTATTTTGACTACATTTTCGGTTTCTGTTAATCGAGACTTACATGTGGATGCGGGAGGATTGAACTATCAGAGGCAGAGCAGCAAACCATGGAAGCCAACTTACTCTCTTCATGCCATTCATGTACAATCGGAGCTTCCCATTTCACATTGTTTCTGGGTTTCCCTCGAAGAACACTGGAACAGAACACAACCACCTTAAAACCTGGTACAAGTCTTCAGCTTTGTCCCAAACAAAAGCCAGGTCAGAGGTTCTTCGTGGTAGCCGCAACAGAAGGTTCTGCCAAGTCCAGCGAATCTGATGGAACAGTTCCATCGTGGGCTAGGCTGGATTCCGAAGAACCACCGCCATGGGCTCGGGAAGAGGGCAAGGAGGTGTCGTCAAAGCAGAGCTTTGAAGTTCCGTTCTTTGTGTATTTGCTTTCCTCGGCGGTCACAGCCATCGCTGCAGTAAACTTCCGACTTTTGTGTTTTGTTAACTGCTGTTTACCAGGAAGGTGAAAATGGCATGATGTGGTTAGAATTGTGTATATGCAGATAGGGTCTGTGTTTGAGTACCTGAATCAGAGGCCTGTTTTTGGAGTTTTGAACTCGGACAGCGTTTTCTATGCTCCGTTGCTTGGATTCTTCGCTTTCACTGGAATTCCTACCTCTGTAAGTATCACTTTCCTTTGCTTTATAGTTGTCAAATTCTTCAACTAGAAAGAGGGTGTTTCTAGCTGCAAACATTTCATGGCTGGTTTTGATTATGCAGAATATATCTTTGAACAAAGATGATAACTTTGTTATTATTATCTCAAATTGTCCCAATCCCCACTGACCCTTTTTGCAGGCATTTTTGTGGTTTAAATCTGTTCAAGTTGCTAACAAGGAAGCTGAGGAACAAGATAGGAGAGATGGCTATCTGTGAAACCAAACATTTGAGGGTTCTGGGAGTACCCTTTTATCGAACATGAGTAGTCCTTCATTGATGCCTATTTTCACATTCAATGCGAAGAGTTCCATGGACATTCATCTTGCAGTCCGAGATGTGATGTAATTAAGCGTCCGATACGTTGCACACTAACTTAAAAATCGGAGCTTTATGCAGAGGACAGTTTTAGAACCTTAAATCTCTCTTCAATGTTGTTGATAAATTATGTACATGCCGAGAATGGCCAAGTTCATTACATGAGAGAACATTTGACTTCTAATATATTCTTGGAGAAGATTACTTGAAAATTTTGAAACGCAGAGTTCTTGAATGAATTCAAACTTGGATTACGTTCCAGATGTGTCACTTGTTTTGCGAATGGGAGGTTTTGGAGTTTCTAGCTTAACTTCATAGTCAGAATCATTGCTTTTGATATGCCAAGAAGAGAGGCATTTCATAGATGAAAAATAAATGTTATGCATTTGCTAATTATCGTACTGATCTATATAGGGGAAGCAATTCATAGTTACAACAAATAAGTTAGTAGGTCTTGGATTTAATCGTCCCAGCATGTGACTGGAGATGGATGAATCTTCTTCAAAAACTGGTTGCTGCTTTATATCAGCTTCCAATCTGCCCTCTTGCAAAACTGCGGGGATTGAACTGTTAAAAAGAATCAGCCTAGCACTTTCTCATAATACTTGCAACGTTTTTGCCAATCTCTTCCTTTGTCTGCTCTGAGACAGGAACATCTCCAATGTACATGTCAAAGAAAGCCCCTGCCAAAGAAATGGAAGATTGCATAAACAGAAACTACTTCATAAACTCCTATTTATCTTTAAAACCTTGTCCTGAAGATTGCATAAACAGAAACTACTTCATAAACTCCTATTTATCTTTAAAACCTTGTCCTTTGAGAACGTTGATTATATGGACACACTAGAATACAAATCTTAAAACAGGAAGACGATCTTACTGCATAAGTCCTTGCTTCGGACCGCTCCAATTTGACGACCTTCAACTGCAGAATTCAACAAAACTAGTCAGCTTTACAGTGAAGACTCAAAGATCTTGAGGCATGTATGTATACACATCAAACAACTGTACAACTAGAAATAACTACAACTCACTTTCGGTTATTAGTTGTCCATCAGCTGTGCGTCGAAAATCAACCGTCGTTCCCTAAACAAATCCACCATGGTTAATGACACTCTTCTCATACTGGGAGATCAAGAGAAAGCTTTGAATGTCGTGAAAAGAAGCTTACCACAGGTAAAGGGATGTCTTTTGTGAAGAACGAACCAAAAGAGCTCAGGCAGCTGTAATCAGTATTAGGATTTGTCTGAGGAAAATCGAGAAAAAAAAGTCAACAGCAGAACTTAGTTTTTCCATGTTTCGAGTATGGATGATAACGATCCATCATAAAAATGATCCCGTTCTGGTTGAAATAATTTACCTTCAGCAGTCTGGCTCGAAGCGACCTCTCAAAAGCACTGCAAACATGAAAGAAAGTCATGAAGCTCAACGAGCGTTGATACTCTAAAAAGGTCAATTCTCACAATTCAAGCATCTGTTCTGTTGCAGTCGGCCCTGTTAACAAACTCTACCAAGCAGGGCCAAGCACAACTAGTTTGACGCTTTCTTTGTTGCAGATGTTAATATCCGATAGTGAAATGGAGCTTCACTACCGAAAGGAGAAATCAAGAATAGACAAAATAGCCAAAGTCTAGAAGCCTGATTAGATGGTGAAACAAAGAAACAATCTAAGAATTGGTTGAAGGCACACTTTGAATTGAGCAGCTGGCTAGTTTAACAGAAAGAAGGCCTATCAACAGAAACATGCAACTACTTTGGAACTGGTTAAACAAATCCTTAAGTACTCAAAGTAAGCACATGATATACAAAGGATAAAAGATGTTAAGCTCAAAAATATTGTAGGAAACCATAGTTTTTACAGATATTATATTAACTTCTCATGTGATTCCAAGATATTACTGAAATCAGATATTCAATTCACGAAATAGTCCAAATAAATTTTGGAATCAAGTCTTTGACTTACTTTTTCACAGTAGTGATTTTCATCCCATTGCAGTTGATCACAAGTCGAACAGTCATGTCAATATCTTCTCTGTAACGATCATAACAGTTTTAATAAGAAAACCATAAAAGTAACAAACATACAGATCAGGGAATGGAGACTTATGTACGAGAACGTGATTGCTAAAACAGTTGCTTACATTAGCTTTACACAATAGACATTCTATATAGCACTAAAATAAATCTTCTCAATGAAACTCTAAAAGCAGCAGAGCGAAGACATAGGTAGAAAAGGAGTAATTAAATCTTATCGTGCTTAATTTGTACTCTTGAATCACATCCAGCAAGTGAAAGGAAAAGAGAACAAGAAAAGTTTGGGGAAATTTTAATAGTGTCTCTAACCAAACTCTTGCTCACGCACCTGAGAAGATCTTGATAGAACTCCTGGCGTTTATTTAACTCAGCCATGGGAATGCCAGCATATTTTAAGCCCAATTTCTTGCATATAGAGTTTGGATGAACATCTGCTCAAAATAGTTATTAGAAAAAATACTTGTCATTGCTAAGTTCAAGTTAAGAAGGGGAAAATTAGAGAATAAAAAGGTAAAATACCACCCACTTAGTAGAAGTACTCACAGAAACCAAATGCATAAACTTTCAGAGACTTTACTCTTATTATTGTCATGGTTCTAGATCCAGTTCCAACAAGGACCTGCAATGCATTTACAGGTAACCAAAAGGATATAAGGTGGGCAGTGTTCTGCAATTCTTCAGATTATACATTTTCAACACAAGTTCAGATTTTCAGATTTATGGTTCCTTATCTTCAGTATTTTTTGCAGATCAGGCTACCAGATAGTAAAGTTTACTTATGTTACAAACAACAAGTATCTATTGCAACAAGATGAATATGTGTCATGTCTACCTCTGAAGCTAAACTGCGTTTATTCTCTCCCAGAAAAATGTTGTTCAGAACTGTTGGGAACTCAATGCCAGTTCTGGGCTCAACTGCATATCTTGTCCAATTTAAATCATGAAAAGAAACGTCCGAACATCCACGACGCTCAACTTCACAAGGCCTTTGATCCATGGAACCATGAATTTGTACATCACTATTTGCCAATGGAATAGCTAGTATCTTTGATCTGAAAGGTGTAAACAAGAAAAAAAAAATAGATTGTGAAATGACTGCATAAACTATAAACTTAAAAATGTGTATCCCAGAGAACATAAACATGCAGTTACTATCACCATTCGATGATAAATGACTTACAAATTGTCAAATGATGGGACAACAGAAGCAGCTAATGAAATCGTTGGAAGTGATTGAAGTATTTCAGATTCTCTGCTTAGGAGCTTCATCAAGAAACCTGAAATTTTACCTAAAACCACTTCTCTCTTTGATCTAGAGCCTAAGCAAACCCCAGAAAGATCAGTTCCATTAAAAGGAAGTTGTTTAACTTGTGAAGAAGACTTCAAGCTTCCAGGTTTTGGAGTGCCTTGGTCTCCTGGTACTTGTCTACTCAAATTTGAACTGGATGCACTAGTGAACCACAAAAGAAATGCACCTCCAAGCTTTGACATCCGGTTTAAAGTTTCCTGAAACACAATGCTTCCTGGGACATATGCCAATCTAGACTGTTGCAGCGAATTGTCCATGAACGAACTGAACTGAGAAAATAAATAACCCCCAAAGCGATGTAACAGAAGGGGCTCAATAGGCAATATGCGAGGAGATTCTCCATCCAGATCAGTTGAAAACAACTTATTTCGCATTATGATCTCCAGAAAACCAAATCACAATTGTGGGCCTCAAATTATTATGCAAGCAAGGTAGCAACCTATCTCTAGCAGATTCTGCAAACCTGGCAAATAAGCAGAACAAGAAACTAATTAGCGGAAAAACAGCAAAAAATATTTAGACTAACATTGTACCACTAGTAAATGCTGAGATTAGTTAGGTCATTTGATTACGAAAATCAAGGTTGTTTTCTTTACAGATGTCATAAATCAAAATCCAGGAATTAGTTTACGTTGCAAGCAAATTATAGACATGAAAATGAGACACTAATCTTCTAAAACCAGTCTCCATTTGACCATAAAGATCGAAAATTTAGGACTCGTCCAACATAGAACAGCCAATTCAATTCAAGATTACCTTTCTCGAGATCATAGGCAGGATATTGCAGTCTTTGATATCAATCAATAAGCCCAGGCAAACTTACGTGGAATCAACCAGTAACTTCTAGTGTTGGAATTGGATATAGTTCAGCTGCAATACACGACACACAGAACAGAAAACAAAACCTAGAATTATCAGGAAACATAAAAGATATTCCATTTCTTGCAACCAAGAAGAGGAATAACTCATAGCTTTACAATGGTCGAAGGAAAGCTATCACTATTTTTCAGCTTTCACCTTGTTCAGAAAGGTCAATCAACCAACGGCATAATTGCATTTCAACCAACATAAGAATTATAACAAAAACAGCAAAATAAAATAAGAAAGGAATAACCAAAAGGGAAGCTAAGAAGATATTTCGAATGGAGGCATTGATTGACTCACAGGAAAAACAAATGCAAAAAAGTTATGAAAAAAACAATCCAGAAAAACGCAAAGGAAAGTGCTTTTCTTTCGTAAAGCACCATAAAGCAAAGCTTTCATTTCCTCTATTTCTACATTTTCTACAATGAAGCCCACAAAAACCCAGATAGAGAAAGTGAAGACAATTTTAAAAAAAAAGACGAAGTACCTGATACTAGAACAAGAGGAACTCAATGATCAGATCGAAAGAACACAGGTTTAAGGCATAAAGGAAGCAGCTTTGAATCAGGGTCTCAGCCAAATATGAAGGGCGAGAGAGAATATTCTTAGTTTATGAAATGAGAACAAGTCAGCGTGTATTCATAACCGGAAAGCTTCCTGCTTTGGTTATAAAAAAGGAAGCTTTTGGCTTTCCACAAAATATACAGCGGAGAGAAAATAGTAGAAAGACTAAAATGGGCTTTTGGGACAGAACATGAGATTGTGTGATGTTTGGTCACGTATTCTACGCTGATTTTTACTTTTTTGAGTTTTGAATAAAGAACAAGAGACGGAGAAGAACCGTAAATGTTTGGTCTTGTTGATGTTGACGCTGCGGTGGCAGTTCTTTTTTCTTTTTCCTTTTGGGCCCAAGCTTTTGGGATTTCCTAATAGCCATCAACCTGAGAAGAGACTGAGAATTTTAGGCATTGACCTTCTTATCCTTGCAACTGTGGTATGGCATCCGTATCAGATTCTCTCGGTATAAAACCATAAAACCATGTGTTAGTGTTAATGGGATACCTTCAAATTTATAAATTTTTGTGTAAATTATTAATTTCAATTTGTTAACACTTGAACTTTTTTTTTTTTTGAAATTGAAGTGGATGGAGTATTTTATTTGCTTACAAGCACCATCCAAAACTTTAAAAAAAACTTTTCTTTTATAATTTTATATGAACGTTCAGGGTTAATGTAATTTGTGTATAAGACTTTGTTTTGTAAGAAGTGAAGGAGGGTCATTAATATATGTAGCATTTTTTATAATTTTTTTACAAATTATATATTTTTGTAATTCAAATGTATGAATTTAGCGTCACAAAAGAAAAACTCTCTCAATTTTATAAATGTTCAATAAGTTTAAAATGTCATCTTTCTCCATGTATTTCCAAGAAAGTTGGAGTTCATCAACTTTGACTTGAATTGTCGCGAATGCTATGTTTCAACAGTTTAGACGCGAACCCGCTCCGAAAAGAACAAGATAAAAATGGTTTGAAACATCAGATACAGTGAACCTAGACGAACATGTTTGTCTATCAACTCCTTTTGTCTTTGTACAATGTAAGCGAAGAAGAAGCAAATGAGACACTTGGCACGGCAAGAAGTGCTTCCAAATACCCTTCTGAGCCACCTTCGCATCACAATTTGCATCATCTTCGTAACCCATTTCTTTTTAAGTTCTAAAGAACTTTTCTTTTCAAAAATATAAATAAACATGAAGACTCAATTTTAAGGAAATTGGAAGAAGAAGAAGAAGAGGTGAGGTGCCACTCCGTGGTTCTAATTTACCAGATCTGAAGACGCCTCTCATAGTCTCATTGAGTGTGAACATCTATGATTGGGCATTTGCTGGTAGTATTTGGAAGTACTCGCCGACTGGGGTCTCATGGCCGCTATCACCACCGTCCATTGAAATGCAACCGACACTAAATGTGCCGTGTCTCATGCCTTTCCTTTTCCTTTCAATGTTTCTTAGTTTTGGTAGGGGTCACTTCTTCAAAGAAAATGGCATCCATTAATGTCGAGACTCCAAAAAACCAAGCTTTAAAGGAGTTTATTGGTCAGGACAACCAATTTGACATTACACATTCCTACCTAAGACGTACTGGCACAATTCACATAAAAGTTGATGATAACTACTTGGATGGGGCTCCACATTACATTAGTTAATTTAGATCACTCGTTTACCTCCTTTGATAAGCTAAGCAGTGATGATGGTAAAGACAATTTGTAATATATTTCTTTAGAAATATGACAGTAATCTGTATTCGGAAGAGAAAGAATACAACGGTTACTTTCAAAGGTTCAATCCAATGCTCACTCAAGAAGATAATAAATGAAGAAAACAGACCATCTCCTTTCAACCTCATGTGGAAGTGAATGAAAATTGCAAAACTTTCAGTGTGTAAATATATAAATAGGATACTGCAGCCAACGGTATCTAATGCTTAAAATCTGATGAAAGTTCTTTCAGTTCTGTCTGAATGCTTCTTGATCACAACAAACCAGCTTCAGACAGATTTCTACGTAGCAAAGTTTCGTCAACTAACTTGAAAGTCTTCTTTACAAGCTTCTGATCAAGGGCAGTTGTACTGTAAATTTTAAACACCCTATCCACACGATCGGGGGCTGTGCTTTGGAAATACAATTCCTCAAACTTTTTCTTCACAAACCTGAAGAACAAGAGCATGGGCAATGGTCATTAAGTATATTCTATGGAACCAAGAAAAGCACCTATAGAAGGTTGAATATGACACTCAAGTTAAAAAATGAAATGGTCATGTCTGTCACTCGATATAGAACCAACTCTTTTGTAAAACAAGCATCCTATTAGTATTATTCAACAGTCTTCTATTCAAGCATTCTACCGTAAAAGTATCAGCTTAAGCAATTGCCCCTTTGAAAGATTACCGGGAAGGGGGACATTGGACGTTATATAGATGGAGGAGACAACACATTGCAGAAATTATGGGCCTTAAGTCAAAATAACAATTCAATTGGACAGTTTTAAATGGTAACAGTAATCATCTGTGTAAAGAAGATAAAGCAGCAAGGTACAATCTTACTCGTAAGCATGCTCAATTTCTTGGTTTCCTGTTGAAACTTGCTGATAATCCTTGAACCAACTGCAGACGTTCAGCGGCACCTATACAATGTAGAAACATCAAAGACCGAAACTATTGCCAAATTTCACTACTAAATATAATGCCGCAACATCAACAAGTACCTTTAGAACCTTCTTTTCAAATATGTCAAACTTGTTTAGAAATAGCATGATGGAAGTTTTCTGCATATAGGAATACACCAAGAACAACAATAGTCACAACCAATCTGAATAGGAAGCTCATCTCACAAATTATGTGAACACATAGCAAGTGGAAGTCTTGAAGAAACCTCAAAACATGGTTGCTTCAGGATCCACTCGAAAAGTTCCTTTGTCTCTGTCATACGATTCTTACTTTCATCCTCAAAAAGCGTTTGATCATAACTGAAGCATCAGTCATCAAATTAATTCATTTCAGACTAATATCAGTTCTAATTCTAATATTAACAGATCCATGGTAGTATCTGTATTAGTTGACAATATACACATAATAGTATTTTTAACACTATTTTGACCAGTCCGATGTTAATACCGGTTAGCCAACCCCTTTCAAAGCTCTCAGAAACTTGACATGCAAAAGATTACCAACAACAGATCTTCTTTCAAGCGGTAAACAATGATAATGTCTAACGAGTAATACAATAGGTACTCAAGCATCAATAAACAAAAAGAAAAACTTACGAGACCCAAAGCAAAACAGAAATTTCCAATTCCCAAAACCTAACAACCATATGATTTGGAAACTAGATCAACTTACTCACTAATTGCGGCACAAAATATTACAGCCGTAACACCTTCAAATAGATGGATCCATTTGCGTCTCTCATTTCTTTGGCCGCCAACATCAAAAAGTCTATACACCTCACCACTTTTCTTGTTCTTCCCAACAGGGCTGTCAAATTATACTCTTGTGAGTTTTGAAGTTCAAAACTTAACATTTACTATGCACATATCAAAAGTCTGGACATATAGATATAAATTGAACAGGTTACAGTTCTCATAAAACTGTGGCATCATGTTAGACATAATGATAGTTGGATGCAAGCTGTAGCATCATTATGAGTAAGATGAAAGCAAATACAATTACCAGTTTATCACTATCAAGTGAATTTATAGGAGTAGCATCACATTGCTAAAACTCTTGGTTGAACTATTAGCTAGTTGGATAAAAAGACACAGGCATAAAGCAACACAAGACATGAAAAACAACTCATGAAATATCAATCGACACTGACGTAGTATGTTCACCTGAACTGAATCTCTACAACACCAGTTGTTCGAACTCTGGCATATAAAACATCATCCTACAAAACCAGATATGCAAAGCAGTGTTACAAGATCTAAAGGTTCCACAAGAAAAGTCTGCCATGAAAGCATTTAAATTACAGGGCAATTTTCAATTAAAAAAATCAAAGAACAATTAACATAAAGGTAAGGAAACAAGCTTAGCCGCCGCAAAGAGAAGTGTCAGCACTAACACCTAAAATACTCTTAAATCACCCGTCACCAAAGAAACATAAAGAATATTAAGGCCAGCTGATGGAGGTAGCGGAATGGACTCTCCAAAGCATCAAAGGTTTTCTAACATGTACTGGCTTTGCTATCTGCAGTTTGGTGAGGGTAATAACCTCTTCTGAAGAGCCGACAACAACTAAGCTGGGTAGTAACCGATGTAATGACATCAGGGAACATTCATCAGATGGTATCCTGAGAACATTCTTTTTGGACATATGCACACTTTGGCAAATTTCAGATCCAAAATCAGCCAAAATGAGGATATTGTTTTATGACATGAAAGAACAAGAGTATGTTAAATCAACCCTTGATACCTTAGTTGGAACATAATTTGCAGCAGATAATCTCTCCAAATTTTCCATGAAATAAAGGGCACAATCTGGAACTTGGAGTCCTTTTCTCTGGGCATATGTTTCCTACAAGCACGGACAAACATCAAAACGAGACTAAGTCAAAAAAAAAAGTAGAAGGTAACTAGTATGAGTCATTACATAATACAGTAAACACCTGAATTGCAGCATCTTTCCACAGAGTATCAATTTCCTGCGCAAGTTCTTTGGTGAGACTTGGGTAATCAAACCTGCCTCCAATCTCTGAAAATTTCTCTCCTATTTCCTGATACCAAATAGAGCCTCTTCATTCCCAACACTAGACAAAATGTTAAAATGGAGCTAACAAAATCACTCAACTATACATGATAATCTACACAAGTAACAAAGATTAAAGCAGTTGTCAGCTCCAAATTCTGCTAAGTTTAACAAATAATTAGCATGCACAAAAATGAATAGATACAGACTCACTCCCACATTTTACTTATGCATGTGTCTTCCCTTTTCTTTCCATTTGTATCTGAATGCGTTTGGGAGTTGAATAGGGGGTGGGGTCGAAACTAAGCACACTAAAAGAGAAAACCCCACTTAAGAACAATACCATGGATAGCAATTGAATTCAAACCTTATTCTCACTGGATATTACATACTTCGAGGAATTTGCTTCATTCTGAGCCAATTCTTCACATCCATCATATAATACCTGTAGAAGGACATTGAATATATTCTTTAGAACATTTTCAAACATCCACTAACAAAGTTATGTCAATGTGGTTCCCTATAATTTTTTATGTTGGCCAAAAAGGGAAATAACAAACACACCCTTTCAAGTAAAGCATACTTTTATAGTCTGATAGACATTGGCATGGATGACGGGGATATAACTCTTTAGCTCTCCTTCATCGAACCCACTTTGAAATAAAAGTTTAATCTGCAAATTAACCATTCATCATAGTTGCATATGCATAGCAACTACATGCAAAACAAGCACATTTTAGACAAAGGAACTCTATCCTCTAACCTGTTTAAAAATGGTTGATTTCCCGGAGTCTCCAGCACCTTGAGCAATAAAGGTAGCCCATGACATCAGAAATAAGGAAAATGAGATTGAGGCATTTGATTGATCCAAAAAAGAAGAGCAGGAAATAAACATGAAGCATGCAATGTAAAACTGAACTTCAAAACTCGGCATAAGAAACAAATGTTCAACCATATATCTTACTGGGTACGCCTTCTAAACTTAAGAAGCATACTAAATAAGGAAGGAGAAACTTATCCCTCAACTATGAAAAATAGCAAGAAGCTACAAACGGAGAAATTGAACCAAACGGCACCTTAGAATGGATATTTGTTGACAAAGATTGTGGAAAGCAAACAACAAATAATTGCCCTTCCACAACCTATAACATGACATTCTTATGTTCTTAGTTTCAATGCAGACGAAGAACAAAAGGCATGTATAACTTATAGCTTCATGATTGTTGTTTCTTTTTATGTAAGAGCGCTCAGCTCCATGGAAACCTCATATTGCCCACATCAACCTCAATAAATTAAATTAATTCCGCATTCTTTGACTGATTTCAATTACTAAGTAAAACTTGGTAGATACATCTAATTTAAAAGAGTTAAATACCACAGAATATGTACCAAGCAGTAGAAGTTTTTGAATGTGCTTTTCAGCCTTTGTCTCTTGTTCAATTCTCCTTTCAATCTCTGCAGCCTGTAGGTGCAATTAAGCAGATAATCGGAGCCCCAATTTAGCAAAAACAATGGCAAAATAACCAGTAAAGTTGCCACTGCGCAAATAAACACAAAGGTAGTGAAACTTGCATCTCATAAGACAACTCACCTGGGCATTTTCTTCATTATCTGCTTCATTATAATGCCGATGTTTACTGCAGAGTAAACCCATGTTTTCTATTACAATAGACAGCATAGACTGAGACAATCAACGAACACCAGGCGTCAGACGATTCTTAGACTGCCTTCCACAAATATCTCTGCTAACTTGTCAGCTTCACTAGATCAGAATACCACAATCGGCCGGGAGATGACAATAAGATATAACAGATATATCTGGCAGAATAGCTCAGGATTAATACCAGTATACCATAGCCCACCAAACAATGTAATACGATCAAGCACCCAAATGAATGTCGCATATCAAGCCTGCAGAAGAGGAATAAATCGAAGTAATGGTTATGCCAGACAACCACAAGAAGTAACTTGAAGGTGAGAACTGAGAACTCAAGCTTCACTTGAAACGCTAAAACTGGTCTACAAAGTAAACATTTTTCTTATGCATCGAGACAGGGTTCAAGCACTAAACAGACTCCCATATGCGTGCAAAAAACCATGGATGAACCACCATACGCACTGATAAATATGATAAAGAGCTAATCACAGACAAGGAAGTACACAGTCTTAAACCAATCTCGTGAACCAAACTTGGGAAGTTCGGAAACATCACATTTGTATGGCATTATTTTGATCAACTCAATTCCATGTTCTAACTCATTTGTTTTTTCAAATTACATATACAAGAAAACAAAATTAAATTTAGCGTGCAAGGATCATCGTCAAGGAACAGCAACTTAAAAAATAACTTATTACATCAGTCTCATTTCAGCACACCCAAATTAAGATCTTTTCAATCAACGAAAAATATAATCGATTTAGATCATGGGGGACAACCAAAAAAAGTGAAACAAAATCAAGCCCAGAAAGGGAAACAATAACTTAATTATGAGCAAAAAAGAGTTCCTGATCAATCAGAGTTAAGACTGCGAAAAAAAAGAAGAAGAAGAAGAAGTTTACCAAGAACAACGGAACTCGGCAAGAAAGCAAAGATCCAGAAACAGAAAAAAAAAAATTAAGCAAAGCAAAGGGAAAACAAAACCACCCCATCTAAGCTCACCTAGGCAGCGGCTGGATTTTGGTCGAAGAAGATGAATTGCACGCCTCCTGCTTGCTTTGGTGAGACTACTTTAAGGTATAAAATATACCATAAGCTATAAAAATCAAGTCTTTAGGAGTCAAGACTGATGCAAACAAATCCCCAGTACTTGTTCTGGGTAATACCAATACCTATAAAAAAGATGAAGTGGGTTAAAAGATAGAGAGGTATCTAGAGGCAGCCATGTCTGAAATGAAGGAAAATAGAGAACGAGAGCGCCTAAAGCTGCCCCTACCACAATGTCTCTCTCTCTATCTACCTGAGCTTGTCCTCAGCTGCTTCCTTGGCCTCTCTTCTGGGAAAATCCGAGTCAAAAAGTTCAGCTGTGCGAGCGTTATAAAAACAAAAAAAACGATGGCTTTTTGTAGTTGATACGTAACTACAAAGTGCTGTACTGTGCGACTGTTTTTCTTGGGAAAAGCATACAGAGATACCATGGCAAAACTCTGCTCCTCATTGGTCTTGTCTTGTTTCTCTGTCTCTCTAAGTCTAAACCTATGTGTGCGTTTATGCCTGAAAAGTTTCGAATATTTTTGACATGATTAGTGGGAAAAGCTTTCAACTTTGACTCGGAAGTTCGCAAGTTCATACAAATGATTAACAAATTCCCCTGTTTTGTCCGAATCTGATCTTTCTTTATTTGTAACACATGGATTGATGGATGAACTGTTTAGATGTTCAGTTAACTCGGTTATTTGTTTGTATTCTGTCCGTGACTGAGATTGGGACTAGATCGTTTCTTCTCGATTTTAATTATGTGATATTTAAATTTGTCAATAAATATAAATATCACGTAAATATGTTAATAAAATTTAATATAATAAAGTAAGAATTAGTTAACGAAAATAAAGAATTTGTACTTAAAATTGGCAATATAAAAATATTATAGACTTATAGTTATTATTTTTTCATATTAAATAAATTTTAAAATATTTTAAATATTGAGAGGATTTCTCGTTCCAATCAAATTATCTCATTAAGCTACTAATGGTTCTTAATATAATTTAATTATTAATATATCCGAAAAATCATAAATTCAAATTTAATTGTTAATATTTTCTAAATTATTTTTAAATATACTAAATTAATATAAAACATATGTAATAATTATAAATTATGTATTTTAAGAATTACAAAATTGCAAGTCTTTTAGGGTTTAAGGACCTAGGTTTTATATTCTTCTTGGGTTTATATCAATATTATGTATTATCAGACCTCACCAGACTCCACATTAATGTAAGATTCAACTGAGTGTGATGATGATGATGATGTTGTTTTTGTTTACCGAGGAATCAATCTTTTGTTGATCATGTGACAAATTTAACATAATTTTAGATCAAGGTTTTAATTTTTATACTAAGCTTATATCAAACTTTATACTATTACCAAATATTTCATACTAATGTGAGAATTACTTCAAAACGTCCCAAAAATAGTAAATGTAGATTTTTACCACTAAAATAAAAAGCAACTTTCAAGTTTTATATTAAATACATTTTGCTTTTAAGTTGTTGATTTTTTTAACATAAAATCTAAATAATATTTCAAAATATTTTTAATTTGAGATTTAAGTCGTTGATGATTTAAGATTCAGTTGTGTTTTATTTAAAAATAAAATAATGTTATTTAACTAAAATTTAACAAAAATATGTTATTGTAATTATTTATTTCTATATTATTAGATAAAATAAAAATAATTTATTTCAAACTAATTTAGGTTGAAATTTGATCAAATACATACATATATATTTATTTATTTATTGGTATAAATAATTTCATAGCATATATAATTCCAATGGAAAAAAGCACATTTTGGTTAAGTACAAGCTTATGATAAATTTTTATTTTCAAAATTTATTTAAAAAGTCCTACCCTATAATGAGAATTTATCGGTAAACAACGATTTACATTCCTTTAAATTTAATATTAAATTTACAACATTACGAAGAGCCATCGAAGAAATTCTTGAGAATGTAGTTGAATTTCATCGGTCTATCTATTTGGGGCATATGTGATGAATTCGGTATTATTTCCAGCTTTACCTTCTCCCCAATTGTGCTGCAATTGAACAACAAAGAAAATAAACCTTGTAACATGAGAACACGAAAGCTCAAAATTCAGAAACCCAAAGTGTTGGAGGTGTAGTAAGGCAAAGCTATTGGAGCATTAGTCATTAAGTTGAGACAAATGAAATAGAAAACGAACAAGACTGATAGATCACCTACCTCTGCAGTTTTCTCGCCATCTCCAAAGGAAAGATCCTGTCGTTATCTCCCCATACCAACAGGACATCCTAAATGATAAAAAAAACAAACATAAAAGCAAGACAATCAGAACATAACACTATACAAAAGTCGTCCATCGTCGCATGCATTTGGGAGAATTCATATTACTTCACATTCTTTTCATCAGAACATAACTTACGAAATTGTAAGAGAGCAGTAATTACGTACCTGTTTGAGTGGAGTAATGCTGATGAACTCATCTCTTCCAACAGACACTCCTTGTAAAAGCTCCAACTTCTTGTCCCTGTCGTCTAAAAACAGTCGCTGCACTCGTATATGAAATCAAATATTGGTTCTTTATTCTCCTCAAACATGATCGTTATTTCTGGAATTTTGTAATATTAAATAGAACAGATTTTTAGCATTAGTCTGTTCATAAGATGGTGGAGTATACGTCTAGGCAAAGTCATCTTATATAATTTGGTGTTTCTAATCTTAACACTTTAAGTTTCTCATGAAAAATATTAGTTACGTTAGAATCAGAGTAATTACATATGAACATGAAGACTTTCCAACCAATGAATTTGGAACGAGATGGACATTATAAAATTTATTCATGTCCCTAAAACCCTAACTTCACGTACTCTTAGCTTATCTAAACAAGGATCATATTGAGTTGTCAAAAATTCTGCACCTAACACAGAATTTGGGTGTACCCTTTAATTGGATCAAACTTAATTTTTCTCTATCTGCCCAACCAACCTTACGATGGCTCCTACGAATATGCTCCACTGGTTAAGGAACAGCAATATCTTTTCTAAGATAGGAAAGTTCAGTTCTTGTGGTAATAATCGTTTCAGGATAGGAAAGTTTTCATCTACTGGATATCAGATCGACCAAGACATAAAAGTGCAGATTGAAGTATCTTTTTTTATGTAAAAATCGATTCTGACATGAGTACAGACCAGGAAAATTGATGTTACCTTAACGAAATCGTTTAAGAAAAAATCTGGGACCATATTGAGTTGGCGATTGGCAGCTACATCTACCAGAGCTCTCAACTGCGAAGCGTTCTGTGGCAACATAAGATTGCCAATGCTTTCCTGTTTTCCTCTCTTCAAGAGCTCATCATGGTCGCTCTTATTCATGTTCACGCCGGAGCTTGCTATCACCACCTTCCCTGCAACTCTCTCCGGCCACAACCTCGCCATGTGGTACGCTATCATCCCCCCATAACTCGTCCCCACCACGTAGTACTTCTCGACGCCCAACTTCTCGAGCAGTTTCGCTACAGAAGTCGCCTGGAATATCTCTGACCTCTCTGTCGACTTGGTCGTCGAGTCTCCGAAAAAGACCAAGTCAGGTACGTAAACATTATAGTCTGGTCCGAAAAATTGTACCTGAACAAACAATTACAGAACACTGCAAGTTGTGTACTACGACAGTAAAATAGTGTTCATTAAACTCGCGCGCAAGACAACCACAAACTCAAACAAAAACCTCTGCAACTGACTCGAATATCGGTAAGCGGGTCCGCATTTCAATGCCTGCCATTAAATAAACGCAAGAAAGGGGACAAAAATTGACGGGGTTGATTACCTGTCGACGCCATTGCCACATGGCGACAGGACCGAAGCCGTGGATTAAGACCAAAGATGGTTTGTTTGAGGTGGTCTGGTGGGGATCGGGGCCCCAGAAGTGAATGGTGGTTTCTTCGTCGATGTCCGCGGCTTGTCGAGAGAGGCCGGCGCCGGTGATACAGCGGCGGATATAGGCGCTGTAGAGGGAAGCGAAGCTGAGGAAAGAGAGTGCCATGGAATGAGTTTGTTGGATTGAAGGCTACGTAAGGACTAGTTGGGTTACGTTACAAATGAGGTCTCAGGAACATTTATGAAGGGTAGATAGAGGTGCAAGAAGTCTATTCCACCGTAGATTGCTTTAACTTTATAGATTTTCATTTAAACTAGGGTATTATTCATTTTAATTTTAACACCAATACTTGCAATTTGATTTCTCGCCAGTTTGAAGAAGACATTGGTCAAGGTAGGGGAAGTAGTTGTTGTTAAGTGCTGCACCAGTGTTTAATGTATTTACATTAAAGAGTATGATTTGGTTGTTCACCAATAAATGTTCATGCCCTTGTATTATGGAAAATAATTTTTTTAATATACTAACTTTTATTATTGATACAAGATCTTTATTTTAAATTAATTATAAATCAACGTGACAAGAAAAAGGTGGACACACCAATTTCTTACCTTACAAAATTTTAGATATAATTAGGATAGAATATAGTGACATATTTACATTTTTAATTAAAGTTAATGAAAAATACAATTATTTTTTTAAATTATCATATTTCATGTTTTCTGGTGTCAATTCAGATTGGATTTTTCGATTTTTTTTAAAAATTAAACTTAATTTAAAATCGTAATGCTGCTGCTACAACTGCTCCTTTCCTCCTATTTCTGTGTTGGGTTTATAAAGTGAAGCTCATGGGCTGAGCTCGAGTCCGGGACGATTCATGTATGCTTTCGCTGTAGCTTATTTAAGGAAACCAAATGGACATTAATTACGAGTTCACATCTATTCTTACGTGGGATAAGATAAACTGATAATATAAAGGGATAAGATAAGCTAAACTGATAATAGGAAGGGATAAAATCTCCTGTACTAGTTATGGTGTTTTTACCATGTTTTGTTAAATCTCATACAGACATTTACGTGAATCTTATGTATAAATGAGATTTAATAGAACAGGGTTGGAACAGAGTAAGTAAAACAGAGAATTTGATGAGTAATATAAAAGGTTTAAAATTTAAAAAGTTCAATCAGTGTTAAACTATCATGAAATTTAGTTAAAAATTAAATAAAATTAAAAAATTTTAAAAATAATTAAAGGAGATTATCTTTACCTTTTGAAAATTTTAAAGTTTAATTGAAAAATAAAATTATTAAATAATTATATGTGATACTGCACAATGTTATTTTATTTTAAAGGAATTGTCATTAGGGAGAATAAATGTTATAAAATTAAAATTATGAAAAAGATATTGATAATGTTTAAAATGAGAAGATGCAAGAGAATCGTATTTAAAGATTATACGAAAAAAATATTAAAGCCTAAGAAAAATTGAGAAGTCGTGACAAAAAATAATATGACAATATTAAAACTTACCAGTGATATGACCCATGATAAAAAATCTTAGCATTGATAGGATTCGAGTAAAGGGTGGTAGTTCTCTTAAATCTTTTAACTCTTACTAGTTAGCTTAGTGGTAAATGTAATAATAATAACAATAAATTATTTTTATTTTTATTTTTCCTATTATTTATTTTTATGATTTATTATGATTTTATTAAATTTATTTATATTGTTTTAATTATTTTTATTACTTTTTTTCTCACGTTCATTCATACGGGTCATTTAGAAACAATCTTTCTACTAACTAAAAATAAAGTTGTATACTATTAAAATTTTTATTGGGTGTTAATGTTGTTGTAGTATATTAATTTTTAAAGATTAAGATTACATCCATATTATACTAAACAAGAAGCCAA
>JANQAP020000231.1:1027449-1037921 GCA_026874005.2 Erythroxylum coriaceum | reverse complement strand
TTAACAACTGCAACCGCTTTTTTAGCTCATTTTATAAAATTTTAAAGTTCTTCATTTTTTATTCCTTATTTATAGATACAATTAAAAAATACTAATACAAATTATTCATTTTAAAATAATCAATTACATATTTCTAATTATATTATATTGCAGGAAATGAAAACAAAGACAGATCTTATTAGCTTGCTTAGCTAGCTGCTTTGACTGGTGAGACATAAATCAAAATATATCTTCAAGGAACTGATTTTTGGGCCCTTGACGGTCAACCTCGATATTTTCGACTCAAAAAAGTTCCCTTTCTAAACTGGGCTGAGAAAGTGATTCAAATTATGTAAACAGCGGGATGATTTATCGAAAAAAATTGGACATACTTTGATCATTGATGCTATTTTTCTATTCTGTTAACTCTAATCAAACACATTTCTGTTCTCGAGACACAAATAATTTTATCTGTTCTGTTCATTATAACTAAACACTTTACTGTCTCCATTTTTTGTTTTGTTCTATCTCTAAATTTTTATTTCGTTCCGTCTAATCCTATAAATTACAATAATCATAGGCAGCGTAAGAGAAGATGCTGGAGCTGTAGCTGGACTGGTTTTGTGGGCAAGGAGGGCGATGAAGTGGCTATTATGACACGTGGCAACAACCCATTTGGCGAGTTCAGTGTCGTGACTCGTGACTCGTGCCTCGACCTACGTAGCTTGAATAAATAACATTTGGTGCATCTACAGTGTAATTTCACCTACTACCAAATTCCTGTAACAAGAGAGTTATGGGGGAGAAAAAAGTGGAGTGTAGGTGCAGCCACACTTTGACCTGAGGATTGAGGAAAGAAGAGAAGGGATGTTCCATTCCACGCTTGTTTTGATCTTATCGAGAATTAGGTGTTGTTGAGTATTCGTTAACATCAAAAGTGGCAACATCAATATCTAACTTTAATTTTTTAGATTTTCTATATCAATTAGGATATTATCTCGTTATTACCATCAATTAAATATAACTAAATATTGTATTTGGCGTATAAAATAATTTTATTTAATATATAATACTGTTTATTTAGATATATCTAATGGCTATCTCTCTCTTTGTTTCCTTTTTTTTTTTGGTCACTAGCAATTAGGTACAATTTATGGAGACTTCTCAAATAGGAATAACAATGGGCCATTTTTGCTAAATTTTTAAAAATTAAATAGATAAAATAACATTTTTTTAAATTAAATTAAGATTTAAATTACTCATGCCTAAGCCTAACTCTTCTAAGTAAAATGTTGTTATTTTACTTATAAAAAATGAGTCTCGGACAAGTATAAGCTTAAAAACACTTGACTTTAGGTTTACGGGCTAACCCATTATCATCCTTATTTGTAAAATTCCAATTTTTCCTTTTAGTTGATTAACGAACATAAAAACGTTTATTGGCATTGAATTTTGTTACATTTTTTCAATCCTGGTATTATAAATTGGGGTTAAATTTGTTAAACTATCATTTAATTGGACATATCAGTAATGTACTCTTTATTTTTTTAAAATTATCAACAACTCTTTATAAAATTGATTTTATAGCACCTGTCCTTTTTCCCAACAACTTTCCTTAAAAATTTTAACTAAAATTTCAAAATGACATTATTTTCAATACGAGACATAACTCGACGTTGATTTAAAATTCGGATCAAGGTTTATTACATATAACGATGATAAGGGCCGTGTTATAAAATTAAAACTATAAAAGAATTATTGATAAATTTTAAAATATTAAATAACATATCAAATTACGTGTGATTCAAAAGAATTTACTTTATAAATTCTTCTCAATTATTATACAATTCCTTCCTCCTTCTAGAGATCAAAACTTGGAGACACCAAATTAGAATATGCATGGTAACATTATCTATCTTCTTTATTTCCTGTTTCTTCTTGTTAGTTGCGTCGAGAAATTCCTTGAAGTTGGTCGTGGTAGATATTTTCACTAACCATTATTTAATCACGAGGTTCTTTCCATGGCTGCGACAACATTATGTGTCTTTGTCTTATTTTATGCTAGGAGAATAGAACATGTTGGTTTACCAATGATTAGAATTTTGGATAAATCATATATAAACACATTTAGCACTCATTGACCTTCCCTGAAACCGAAGATTCGATATCTAATTAATTTCGTATAATACATTAATCAATTTGCAGGCATATATACATAATTCTGTCTATGATTCCCCTGGAGCAATGATGAGGTCAAAAGTTGTTGAAATGAACATAGGACCCTGACCCTCGCCTCCCCAGCTGTTACCAACATCAAACGAAAGGATAAGTTTTTTATTTATCTTTTCTGGTTAGGTACCGCCAACTTGGATACAATACAAGCCCATGGTATTATGCCTCGCCTGTGTTCTTAATTAAGAGGTTTAAATATAATGTTTTAAAAATCAAATTGGAGGTTAAATCGGTAAGATAAGTATAAGGTTTAAAAAATTTAACCAATATTAAACTGTCATAAAATTGATTAAAGATGAAATAAAATTAAAAAATTTAAAATATTATTGAAAACAACTATTTTTACTTATAAGTTTAATTGAAAAATAATATTCTTAAATGAAAATTAATTGGTTGTTTTAGTTTATAAAAATATATTAGTTTGTGAAAACTTTTTAATTAATTAATAAATTGATCGAATTTTACTAAAGTAATTAATAAACTGAACTAAAAAAATGATCAGTTCAAAATTTTTACAGTTAAACTGACTGAATCGGTTTGATTTTTCAGTTTAAATAAAATGATAAAAATATAATATTGTGTTTATTACTTCAAATTAATTAGAAATAATTTGAAAATTTTTATAAATTTATTGATTGGAGTAATAAAATTTGTTATACATTTCTAAAAATAAAAGATATAAACCAAGAAATTAAATTTTAATTATTTGTAGACACATGTTAAGTAATAAATTCATTTAAGAAGCCATATAATACTAACTTATTATAAGAGCTAAGGAAGAGCAAGTAGTGATATTACTTGGCTTGTCCGTAATCAATTGACGTAAAAAGTCAAAGAGATTGCTAATTCTTCTCTCCCTAACTAATACAAAGACTAAGTGCTAGACTTCGTAATTATGTAAAAATATAATTTTTTTTCAGGAAATGATAAGCTATTATTAGCAGCCATGTCCGGTTCTCGTCTATTTATACATATGTAAATGTTTCAGGGTCAGTAGGCGAGTGAGACAACATAAAGGACCTTGCTTCAAGTTGATCTCCTCTCTTCACCTCTGTTTTCTTTTTTTGTCATTGGAGGGCACATAATATGTTTTCTGCGATTCGATGTTATAGACCTGTAAAGACCAGATATTGAGTTTCTGCTGGTCAGGTTGTTTCATATACAAAGATGACCATGAAGAAGGCTACTTGGAAATGTATCGTCTCAATCACAAGCTGTTACAAGACTAGCCCATTGCCTGAATGTGAAGATCATGTCTTGAAGCATAGTTCTTTAAGAAGGCTGTCCCTTTCTGATCTCAGCAATCCCAGTTTGCCACTCTCTGTTGAGGATATATCGAACTCTTTCGTCGGCTCAAAACTGCAGGTTTTCACTTTTGCAGAGCTAAGAATCGTAACCCAGAATTTCTCGAGGAGTAATTTTCTTGGTGAAGGTGGGTTCGGACCGGTTTATAAGGGGTTTGTAGACGACAAGCTTAGGCCTGGACTGGAGGCTCAGCCTGTGGCCGTCAAGTTACTGGATTTAGATGGCTTGCAAGGGCACCAAGAGTGGATGGTTAGTTTCATTTTCACTCCTGAGTTTGCCAGTTTTTATAACATCTGCTTTTTCAGAACCATTCTGGACTTCATCGTCTGACCTTGGATCATCTATGGTGGTCTGTTGCAGGCAGAGATAATCTTTCTTGGACAACTGAGACATGAACATCTTGTTAAGTTGATTGGTTATTGCTGGGAGGAAGAGCAAAGACTCCTAGTGTACGAGTACATGCCAAGAGGCAGCTTAGAGAATCAGCTGTTCAGAAGTATGTTATACTTGTGCTTTAACACTGCAAATTTCGGGTTTCGACTATGTTCTTTCTGTTGAGTCATCTGATAGTATTTTGCAGGATACTCTGTTGCATTGCCATGGCAAACTAGGATGAAAATTGCACTTGGAGCGGCTAAGGGACTGGCTTTCCTCCATGAAACAGATAAACCTGTTATATACCGCGATTTTAAATCTTCGAACATCTTGTTGGACTCGGTGAGCCCCCCTTCTTGAACCTATAATCTAATGCAACAGCTAGAGACTATTTGTTCATTTGTTCTTTCCTTGCAGGATTACACAGTTAAACTCTCAGACTTTGGACTTGCCAAGGATGGTCCTGAGGGAGAAGAAACGCACATAACGACTCGTGTAATGGGCACACAAGGTTATGCTGCTCCTGAGTATCTCATGACTGGTACTGTATTCAAATCTGACACCTATTATATTATGAGGTTTCAGGAAAATGCATGCAAGAACCTGATTCTATTCACTGTCCTGATTCCAATCCAGGTCGCTTAACAACTATGAGTGATGTGTACAGCTTTGGGGTTGTTCTCCTGGAGTTGCTAACAGGTAGACGTTCGATAGAAGAAAGTCGTGCAGGTCGGACACAGAGCCTTGTAGAATGGGCAAGACCTCTCTTGAAGGACCATAACAAGATTGATAGGTTTATAGATCCTAGACTTGAAGGGCAATTTCCCTTTAAAGGAGCTCAAAATGTGGCTGCTTTAGCGTACAAGTGCTTGAGCCACCATCCAAAGCCTAGACCCACCATGAATGATGTAGTCAGGATCTTGGAGTCGCTTCCAGATTTTTATGAATGTGGACCATTTGTGTACATACCAGACGATATCATCAGCGAGAAAAGCTGCGGAAGAAAGGGAGTGAAAGGTGAAAGTGATAAGGAAGAGGGAGGTCGTAAGTACTGGCACAAACTTCATGGTTTGAGACACCGAATCATGCTTCTTCCTAGACCATTGGTGGCGAGTTTGGAATCTGCCCTTTAACAGAACATTGAAAACGGTTCAAGTTCTGCCAGCAATCACAGAAATGGACAGAGACAGACATTAGAGATTCATGACGTTACATATATATGAACATCATTATCTCTGTTTTTGCAATCTTGGAAAGTTTTCATTAAACAGAGTGCATATAGCAAGTTATACCTGTAATGATTAGCTCAATAATATATAAGGTTTGTTAATAAGAGTGAAGAAGAAGTAGCAGGGCTCAAATCATAATACAAGACTAGCATTACACTGCTAAGATTCTTCTGCAATTTTTGTTCAAATGGTAGGGAAAGTTGGTGGTAGGAGGTCTAAAATTTCTTTTACAAATCCAAGATACTCTGTTTCACAATAGACTGGAACCTAACATTAACCTATATAGCCTCTAAGAGGTTCACCTACCTACCATCTTAATCAAAACCGTATTTTCCTACTACATATCAAACCAAAGAAAGGCTGGAGAAAATTTTCAACACCTGCTCGTCTTCTCCACTTTTATATGCTTTATTACACGATTAACATCTCCCAAATCTGCCTTATCAGATAAGAAGACAAATTCACTCTGTTACGCCAGCTTTTACAGTGGAGTCAAAACTTAGGTAGTTAAGATACCTGCTCAGAGTTCAGAGTCTAACTAGGTAGGAATAAAATGCAATGCCCTAGAGGTCATAGAGTCAGAAGCTAAAGCACAGAAACAGAGAAAACAGACAAAACCCCTCTTCCTGACAAACCACCACAAAAGAGAAACCGATCCAGCACCATATTGGATATTTCCTCCAACCAAGTGATCAACCACATTCATTACTACATTAGAAAGAAAGAAAAAAACAAAGAACTGAAACGGTCTGTGTACAACCAACAAAAAAGTACGTATATTATACACTCGTCTTCAAGCACAAGCACACGGATTATCGACGAGCGCCAATCTTTCCTCTTCGCTCCTAAACCAAAAGTACCCAATTGCCAACCCCGCAACCACAGCCAGAAACACCCCTCCATTAAACGACATCACCGCAAGCATCAACAAATACCCGATAGCCGAGTTGAACCCGAAAAGCAGGGCTCCAGCGACTCTCGGACCCGAGAACTTGCGGCCGGAGAGCTTCGTCTGCAACAACGGTTCTTCAGTGGGCGGTACCGCACTCGATTTCGCCTGACCTCCGCCGGAAGCGGCGATCTTCAGCCTCGTGCGGAGATCCTCCAAGAACTGGTAAAAGGCTCCCGCGAGCATGCACGCTAGAAGGGTGAGAGAGTAATCGAGCCACGAGGTGGTCCGCCACACGTCGACCAGGAGAGTCACCTGACGGCCCCAGTAGAAGGTCATGTGCATCATCGTGGTGAGTTCTAGAGAGATAAAGTAGGATATGACCACTGAACGCGCTCTTTAGAGAGAGGAAGATTGACTTGAATTGGAAGAGAACAGAATATAGACTATAGACTATAGAGTAACGTTACGTTAACGGTGACGATGATACTTAGAAGAGCTTCTTACTTCTTAGTACAGTGTTGGACGAGAAAGAAAGTACGCTTTGTTGAATAGTACGTTAGATACTGAATTACGAAACTGTCCTTAAGTTGGTGAAGTATTTGCGTTTTCCTGCAATTATGAAATTGTCCTCAATGAATATAAGACTGTCTAATGTTCAAAACAGCGTCATTTTAAACATTGAATAAAATTATGCAATCTCTAAAATACTTAAGACGAAGTTAATTTAAGGATTGGATAGAGTAACAGTGAACAGATGATTCAAAGTCCAGTTTAATGCAAGAAGAGGAAGGAAGAAAGCGAAAAAGGTGGTGTCGATACCGTAAATATCTGCAGACGATGATGCTTTTTCGTGTAAGTGGAGCAGATGCTAGTGGTGTAGTACAAGCAATCAGTTTTTGTACTGCTTATTTTACTTGACCCTAGCCAATCCCTTGCCTAACACATAGCTTCTACGCAATGAAGGCGACAACCTAGTTTCCGACCATAAACATTAAATAAAATATGGTTAATTATTATACAAAATTCAAACTTTATTCAATTTTTTAAATATAGTCTTAACTTTTAAAAGTAATAATAAATTGTTTACATTTTTATTTTTTTAAATTTTATCCCAAATTTTAAAAAATGACAATGAAATACTTAAACTTTCATTTTTCTTCAATTCTAGCCTAACGATATCTGTTGTTCTCCTTATACCCTCAATCCTTTATTTTCTATTTATTCTTCTAATACTCCAACTACTCTGACATTACAACGTACTGCATCAGTAAGTTTTTCGTTCTTAATTCTTTCTCCTGATGCCCTTAATATGAGGGTGTTAGGACTACGTAATCTGAAAATCGAAGGGTGAGGAGTGAGGACGTCAAGAGAACAAACTAAAAATGGAAGAAAAAATTGAAATCAAAGTGTAAGGTCGTCGAGGCTGTTTAATCTGATTTATATTATTTTTAAACAATGATGTCATTTTAATTATGTGATTAAAAAATATCGTTTCATTAATCTTCATTTGTTGTATTAATTTTGGCTAACTTGTATTAATAGTTATGATTTTTGAAACAAGTGACAAGTCACATCAGCAAACTTAACGGAAACACTAACATCTTGCTAGAATTGGAAAAAATTGAAGGTTTGAGCATTTTATTGCTACTTTTTGAAGTTCGGGTTAGAATTGAAAAAGATTGAAAGTTTAGGTATTTTATTACTACTTTTTAAAGTTCAGACTATAATTAAAAATTTGATAAAAGTTTGGACTTCTTTTGGTAATTAACCCAATAAAATATTGCAAGAGTATGTGTTTTATAAAATTATTTATTTTTAATTCAAGCAATAAAATAAACTCAAGCCGATTAATGAAAAATAGATTCAAAAGTAACTTGGGACTTTTAAGCAATGTTTTAAAAAAAGCTCGTAACTTCAATTTAATGGTAAAAATTTTTAATTGGTTAATTTTCTAGTTTGATTTTTAATTTTTCATTTGATTTAGTTTAATAAATTTTGTTGTTAAAAAATTATTAGTTCATTAATTAATTATTCAGTAAACTAATAAGTTTTTATAAACTAAAATAAATTGATGAATTTTTATTTAATAGTCTCTTATTTCAATTAAACTTTAAATTTTTTGATGAGTAAGGATAATCTTTCTCAAGCATTTTAAAATTTTTCCATTTTATTCAATTTTTAGCGATTTTATAATGATTCTAACAAAATTTTCAATTTTATTCAAATTTTAGCGATTTTATAATGATCTAATACAAGTTACAATTATTTAAACATTAAATCTCTTGTTTTGTTGATTTAACTTCTGGTCTGATTTTGAAAGCATTACTTTTAAGTAGGCATTGAAATCTCTAACTACTACTTTGTCATAAGAAATAAATTTATAAAGAATAAAATAATGAGTAAATATTGTTGTACAGTCTTATTTCTCTATTTTCCCCCTATTTCATTCCATCTCGAGCTATATCATGGTATATGACTTAGAAATTATCAATTAAGAATAAAATTAGTGATTGTTTGTATTAAGATATTTATTATATATCTCATTATTTAAATTTTGGCAATTTTAATTATTGAATCTTTGAGATAATAATTAAAAATCCAAATTAAGATGAGGTGTAACTAAGGAATACTTCTTATTTGAATTGGACTTTTGGATAAGGGTTGAAGTGACAAAGAAGTCTATCTTTAGCGGAAGAGTATTTGGATCACGTTTGTTGATTGAAGAAAATTGTTAGATTACTGCATATGGTCTTGTGTGAATGTGTAGATAACATTGTAGTGGAGTGCAGAATATTGTAAGGTCGCAGCAGATTGGGTATGTGTGACTTCTTAGCTGCATAGATTTTGGTTGGTAGCATGTGGTGTGCATATACAACTCCATCTTGGGAAGCAACGATTGTCAATTGATTTCCTTGTGGGCTACGTATACTTTGGTTGGTGAATGTGTTGTCGGTGCAGCTGCGGCTTCGTGTTGGTGTTTATGTGAATCAGCTTGGTATCTTCTTTAATTCTCCAACGTAGATTAGAACTTGGGAGCTAATGTATTTTCTAGACTGATTACGATAGTATCATTGGTGAACAACTGTCATATTTATCTTTGGAAGAGTTGAAAACATTAAGAAGTGATTCTTTTTCTATCTCAAGTGTATTCGTTTTTGTTTCTACTTATTTTAATCACTTGAGTTATTTATTTATTATTCTTTTGTTAAACATTGTTTGAGAAAATCCTCTGTTGAGGATAGTACGCGACGGTCGTACTATTGAGTGTGAAATTCTTTAACGAGTTATTGGGACGAGAGATATTGTCAAGGATTGAGTAGTTCCGGCTTAGTAAAGCCTTGTATAAAACTATTGTCGTTAGTGAAAGAATTAAGCTGGGTGAGGGCCCGCAGACATAGGCAAGGTCTGTCAAACTGCGTTACCAAATTTAGGTGGTGATTTATATTTGTGGGTTTTTTTTTTATTGTCCTAGAAACGACTGCGGTAAATCTGAAGATTTTGCGAAACTATTACTTCCTTTGGAATTTTCAATTGGTATCAAAGCAAGTCACCGAATCAGAACTTGGTACATCAAGTCGATGCAAATCCTTGTTTCACAATTATGGCTATAAGAGAAGGGGCATCAATTATTAGGCAACCGTTGTTAGATAGGTCAAATTATCCTACAAGGAAATCATGGATGAAAGTATTCATTCAGGCAAAAAGAACAAAAACGTGGAACTCGATTTTAAATGACTGGACACATCCAGTGACAACTGATGAAAAGGGAGAAGCAGTACTTAAAGATGCATCTAAGTGGACAAGGGTTGAAGAAGAGAGAGCGCTTGAAAATTCTCAAGCCCTACACTCTATCTTTAGTGCAGTTGATGAAGGTCGCTTTGCTATAATATCAGCTTGTAAATCGGCAAAAGAAGCGTGGGACACTTTGCATACTATACATGAAGGATTGAAATTTATGATAATCTCAAAACTTCAGATGTTGGCTTTGAGATTTCAAAAGCTGAAGATGGATGAGAGTGAAACCATTGGAGAATTTGATTAGAGACTGCGTAATATAACAAACCAAACACACCAACTCGAGAAGAAATACTCTAACCTGAAATTGGTTAAGAAGACAATGAGATCATTGCCTCTGAGGTTCATACCAAAAATTGCGATCATCGAAGAAGCCCATGATATCACTGAATTGTCTTTGGATAAGGTAATTGGGATTCTTACTAGCTTTGAGATAAATTTGTTGATTGATAATCAACAGAAGAGCAAAGGATTGGCATTGCAAGCCGATATTGGTAAAGATGTGAATGACTTCGAAGATGAATCCGAGGAGAATGAAGATATGGAGTTATTGGCCCTGTTTGGCAATCGGCTGATTGCATTAGCTGTTAGCTGATTCTATCAGCTGATTTGACTAGCGGATTGCATTAGCTGTTTGTTAGAGATGTTTGGTAAAATTAGCTGTT
>JANQAP020000231.1:970438-999174 GCA_026874005.2 Erythroxylum coriaceum | reverse complement strand
TCTCCATAACTACCTTCTAACAAACTTGCCTACATGGCAGCTGTCACTCCCCCTTTCCCAATTTGTTTCTACGAGTACGAGTTTTAATGGGCTTAGTTGGTATGGGCTGAGGAGAAGGTGGATTGTTAACATCTTGAATAAGCATAAGCACTTGGAATATTTTGGATCCTACATGGACTTTGATCATACAAGAAATGGAGATCCATTGACTTTCTTTACGTAGATGACATTTGCAATATATTCTGGTTGCAGTTCTTGTGCATACACGTGGCAATGTTTTTGTCTAAGTTGCTATCGTTGGTATGCTAACCTGGGAAGTTTTTTAAGCTTAATCAGTGATGGTAAATAACGGCACATAGACATTTTGTAATTTGGTTGTGTATCGTTTATTTGACAGTGAGGAAGATGCACCAGGGAAAAGCTTCAAATGTACTGGAGGAATAATGGCATCAGAAGCAGTTTCTCTTCTGCGTTCATTCTATGAACAAGGGAACCCTAATGGTATGCCTTTTTATCCTAATTTAAGCTTTATTCCAAACATTCGTAGTCATAATATAGAGATAGCTTGAATTAACAAGCAGGTTGGAGAAAATGCTGATTGCTTATTAACAATCATTCTTAGACATATCAATTTCTTTGTTTCTAGTATTACAATTGAATTGTATACCATGCAAACGTTGACAGAAGTTAAATAAATAGATTTAAATGGGATATCCTTGTAGAGATAAGCAAGTATAATTTTGTTCATTTTCAGTTAATATTGTTAGATTCTGCTTAATGGTTATACAATTGTACAGCTCCGAAGCCTCACAGGCCTCTTACACAAGCCAAACCAGATATGCCATTGTAGCCTTGTAGCTTCCTTGGCCATGATCGAACTGTTGGTGATATTGCTCACTAATGTTTAAGAAGATAGGAATAGGTGTCTGTTTTAACTTCTATATTTGATTTACTTGTTGAATGGTTACGCGAGTGTTTACTTTAGAACTGCATACACTGAAGGCTTGTGATGATCATAAGTTTGTTTCGTTTGATACCTACTGTATACAAATCAAACATTTCACTTTTTTAGCTTCTAATGAAGACATTGTAAGTGCTGGATGTGAGAAATAGAGGCACATTTGTGGTTATCAGGAACATTGAATATGAACTCTTAGCTTGATTTAGTTGATTGAATAAGTAAGAAACAGACGGGAATGTTTAAAGATTTTACCACTCAGATCCTTCAAAATAAACTTAAAATTGAAAATTAATTTTGGACCATCAAATTTTTGAACTTGTATGAAACAAGTGAGGTACCAATTGTGAAAAATAGCAGATAAATGTTCCAGGGGATTTCGTAGTTACAGGACTTCACTCTGTTGTATTCCTGCACTATGATGCCAATCAAATGGAACATAGCAAACAATTCTGACTCATATTCTAGTTGTACGAAGAATTCTGAAACTTTCCCATTTCATAGTTTTCCTGTCATTCCCACTATAAATACGGGTTTTAAGGGATGCGTTTTAAAATGATTCTGCTCATGCTCTGGCCTTAACTCCATTGAAACCTATTCTTTCTGTATCTGTATTTACATTTGACTAAGTGGTGAAGTAAACTCCTTTAGGAGTCTTCCAACAGGGTTGGACGCTTCAGAGTGACGGTGAAAGAAATTGCTACTTATTCAACTTTAAACAAGCTGAAACCAGTAAATATCACTTGAATCGAGTTCAAAGTGATTGCAGATATGACCAATATAAAGGAAGCTATTTTTACGGTATATACAAAGAGGTTAACATAAAAGTTTTAAAATATACACTTTCCAGTGCAAAAAGGAGTTGCAATTCTCTACTTTCATCGAAGTGAGGTTTTGCTATTAATGCTTGCTGGTTGTTCATGATATCCCTTTTGCAATTCGCCATTTGTCATCGAGAATGAACGTGAAAATGGAATCTTTTAATAACGACTCTTGTCACCTAAATGCTCTTTCTTGTGACCATAATTCGTAATAAAAATGATCATTCCACGTACCCATCTTACTTCCAATGCCCCACTTAACAAACATCGGCGGTTATGTGGAAAAAGATTGGATATTTGTAGCAAATTTCAAATAATGCAACATTGGTTTTGTTGATGAATTAAGTGTTCGTGATTGCTGGTTCTCTTTCGCCATTTAGATTATAATGCTTTACTTTTCCAGAATTTATATTTCATAGACTTGACAATTGGAGTTGTGATTACAGGATTTATTCACCAAACTAATGAGCATGTAAAGAGTAATAGTAGCTCTATTGCACATTCATTAAAAATCTCTACAGTTGTTTGCGGAAATTGACTTGTTATGCATGTCATGAATAAAGATATGAACATAACTGCTGTTTGATGCTACTTCAAATCAATGTAAAGAGATGCTTAATTCGATGTAATGAAGCGTTGATTATAATTTTTTTTTGACAATTGAAATTCGGAGTTCTGATGTATCCAGTGCATTAGTGCCGATAATTTCATAAATAAAGTTTTAAGTTTTTGAAAATAAAAAAAAAGATGCTCTATAAACATATGTTTGGTTGAAAGTGACTTTTGGAAACAGGTGATTTCCTAAAGGCTAAAGAGTTTGATATAAGGACAGAGAAATAGAGAGAGAAAGGTTTATGGGCTTTAGGCAGGTTCCACGGAGGAAATCATTCCCTTGTTCTCATACGTTTCTCCGATCAGGTAAACTTCTTGGGTCTTTTTTTTTTCCATTTGACTTTTTTGTTGTTGTTGATCGTATGTGATTGTATTGTGCTATTATGAACTTGTTTTTTCATTTTTGTGATGCCTGAGAATTGATATGTTACAAGAGCATTCATATTATCTCATATACCAAGCATCTGTGTTCGAGAATTTGTGAATCTATGAAAACCCAAGTGCTATATTGCGTCTCCTTGACTGTCCTTAAACGTCCCCTAGAAGCACCGCCATACCCTTTTCATGGTTTGATAGTTGACATGGTCAAAATAGGTTCTATATGTCTTCCTTGATTACACATTGGGACTTTATTCAGATTGTTAGATAGGATATTTGATTTCAGGTTAATGCAGAAGTGCGTGTTTTGTGATTTGTGAGCCAAATGGGGAAGTTAAGAAACAATCTGGACTCTCTTGGTTGCAATAATAAGAAATTTTCTTGTGAATCAAGGTCTACCCTCCGACTAGGAGAAACTTGTCCTGTTATGCCCAAAAAAAGAAGGGAAAAAAAGAGGAGAAGTAGATCGTCCAAGGAAAATATACAGGGAATTAAAAGTTCTACACTTTTTCTTACAAGATCATTGTTGTATATTGATCATTATATTCTACCCTGAAACCTAGAGGTAGAAGCTTCATCTTTGACATGTTTTGCATCAACCATAAATGAATAATTACTTCTCAGTTTCGGATGATGTTTTCTCTTTCTTTTCTTAATGCTAATACTTCATTCATCCCATGTAGTTTATAGCTTTAGATTGTCAGTCACCTAATTGGTAAGGAGGTAATAAATGATGAATTTAGATACAATTGTAGGATACATGAGGTCAATCCTCACTGCACTGGTACCAGTGTCAATTATTCATGTCAACCGAAGAAAAAAACATCAATTTCCTCTAAGACTAAGAACTTGATGAGGATGATAAATTCCAATGCATGATAACCATGTTTTCTCAGAGAATCAATCATGTAGTAAATGGATGGACATTTTTTTAAGTTGTGCTGCTTGCATAATAGAATTTTCTTCTTGTTGACAATCAACTTCTCCTGGAGAGCAGAAATACAATCTTCCACATATACTTAAGTGCTTTCATGTGATAATCTTGATATAGATTACTTGCATAGTTCAATTGAGGCTGCTTTATTTCATGTTTCTGATCATGAGAAACAGGATTTTGCATGTGATGGGATGGGTGACTCTGAAATTTGGCATATGTATCCTAAACGCCATGATCCATCCAGTACCATCAGAAGTCCTCAGCTATCTACTGTCCGTACATTGTCAGAGTACTCAACACCAAAGTTCGTATATCAGCGAAGAAAGATAAGAAGAGTTTCTTTTGACAATTCCCTAGGAGAGTTTGCTGCACGCTCAAAGACAAATGTAGAGGATTATATTTCTGTTGTAGGTTCAGATACTCCGTCAGTTGCAGCTCTTGAAGGGGTTGATGTCTTGAAGTCAGAGTCTATTAATGGATGTTCATCTCCCAGTAGACTGCATCCTGATGAAGTTTGCAAAACCAGCAGGCAGACTATTGTTGAAGTTGACAATTTTAATGATAGTTTTTCATCATCAAAATCAAATACAGAATATGTTTCAGCTTCTGTGACGACTGAACTTGATACTGGTGAGTGTTCGTCATCCTGTGCACTGATTGTTGAGGTCATGGCGAAGGATTTATCAACAAAGGATCTTTGCATTTGTATACTCAAGAGTGGGGGGTTGTTGGGCAGAGTCTGGCCCTACGGGCCTGATGCTGCAAATGAAGCTGTTGGTGATGCCAGTGGTAGGACAACTTCTCGCTCATGCAAGATATGTGCTCGTGTGGAATTGGTCTTGAAAATGCTAATTTGCGATAACTGTGAAGAGGCATTTCATGTATCTTGCTGTAATCTGCGTATGAAAGTAATACCAGCAGAAGAGTGGTTTTGCCATTCATGTCTGAAGAAGCATAAAATTCTCAAGGAGACAACTTCTAGAAAGGCTCCTAATATCATGGGAGGAAGGAAAAGATCTAGAAATGCTTCATCTGCCAATCATTTGCATCCTGCAGCACGTATGTTGAGAGATAATGAACCTTATGTGACTGGTGTTCGAGTTGGAAAAGGTTTCCAAGCAGAAGTTCCAGACTGGTCAAGTCCAGCTAATGCGTATGTTCCTTAACTTTTAGACCTCTCATGTTGATAGTGGCCCTGGGTTGTAATGGGAATGTAGGGAAACCATTCTGCTGCTGTGATTTGTTTATTTGATAGACCATGTCTCTTCACTGCCAAAATTTCATCAATGCTATTAACAACTTGCCATTAGAGGCCATCACACAGTCATAAAAGCTCAGCTAGATCTTATACTTTGCCTACGCGTTACTACTTCAAACAATTATATTTCCCCTCCTTTATCCTCGTGGAACTGTGTTCGGGTTCTGGAATTGGAGTTTGAAATTTTAGAAAATTTTTTTTGCACCTATAGATTTGGAAAGACTAGTGGTTCATGTATATATCCTTCAAGGTTGAAAATGGTTATCAAATCAGCTCACGAGAAACTTGGCCTGAATAGGGAGTAACTAAGAAAAAAAGGCCTGTTACCCTAACATGATAACTTTAAGATGGAAACTTAACTTAGCTAAGCTTTTAAAAGTAAAAGATTTAATCTCCAAATCCTGCCTTTGGGAGCAACAGGCTAGTGCTTTTACTTATTCTGTTTCTCCTGTTTTCATGAACACAGTTGTCTTTGTTTATTGCTTAATGAAAGAAAGTTCTAAATACACATATAACATCTTTAGTTTTTCTTCTCCTTTTTGTACTATTTTTTAGCTTGGCACACGTATATAACCTGATTGCTAGTTAACTTTGCATCTTGTCTTTTGGGACCTTACTTCCAACTTGTTCTTGACACTCACGATTGCCTCTCAGTAATGCCGATGCCATTGCAAAACCTGAGGAAATGACGTTATCAAGTGATCCATTTAGTTCACATGTAAGGCTCAATTCATTCATAATTTCGAAGAAGTGTTCAATTAAGCCATAAACTGGTAAAGGGTTAAGGAGAAAACTAATATCTATTTATGTAGGTGCTGAATCCGAACAAACCCTCTAAAGATAGCTCAGTAGCCAATTGGCTTCAATGCAGAGAGGTTGTAGATGGTGGCGGGGAAGGTGGAACTGTATGTGGAAAGTGGCGAAGGTAACCAAATGATGATATACTCTTTTTTGTTGGTTTTAAAAGAAATTACTGCTGCAAAAAAAACAAAACGAAAGAAATAAGAATTCTACATATTTTTACAAGAAACAGAGGACAGATGTTCTTTTATTCAAATACACTATCAATGCACGTTAGAATGCTAATTTATAGGCTAACAAATAACTAAATCTAGAAAGTTATGTTACTAACATATATTCTTGCTAACTAAAAACACTAAAAATCTCCAATTAACAAGCTAACCAATCAATCGATTTGAGAGTTTGTTGCAGTATTTTTCTCCAACAGATTTAGAATCATATCTCCTGCAACAATTTTTGAATCATATCTCTAACACTTTCCCTTGATTCAAAATCACAGACTCCTTGCACCTGATGATGTACTTCCCATCGCTCTTCAATAGTTGGAGCACTTCTCTCCAAAAAACTTCTTCTTGGTGCATTTCTTGTCAATATTAAAACAAATTTTCTTCTTTTTCAGCAACATGTGCCAAATTGACACTTTCTTCGGGCTTATTTTTGCAATTCCTTTGTATATAGCCAAACTGCTTGCACTTGAAACACTGAGGCTTTCTCATGTGCCAACAGTTGTCTTCAGCATGACCAGACTTCTTGCAAATACCACATTAAGATTGAGCTTTTCCTTTTGAAGATGAAGCCTTTGCTAGATAAGTCCCCTTAACTTCCTGTTGAGTTCCTTCTTTTCTCAACATTCTTCTTTGCTCTTGAGCATGTAAAGCATTGATTAATTTCAGACAAGGTAATTTGATTGATATCTCTTGAATCCTCTAGAGATGAATTTTTTGCCTCAAATCTTTCGAGCAAACTTACAAGCATTTTTTCTACAATCTTGTTATCAGGTAACTCTTCTCCTATCAACCTAATTTTATTTACCACTATCATTAGCCTGTCAAAAAACTCTTGTAGAGTCTCCTTTTCCTCCATCCTTAGAATCTCAAAATCTCTTTTGAGATTTAACAATTGCTTCCGCCTTGTTCTATCGTTGCCATGATAGAGTTCTTTCAGTGTGTCCCAAGCTTTCTTGGCTGTTTCACAACCCATAATTAGACAACAGCATGAATTTGAGGTAAGCCTCTTGGAGCTTTGGCTTCTTCATCTTCATGAGCCCTAATTTGATTGAGTGTTGGCTTATTTCTTAGAGGTAGTATTTGCCTTTCACCTTCAACACACTGCCACAAGTCAATACCTCTCAAATGAGCTTTTATTTTGATTGCCCAAACTTTATAATTCTCACCATTGAAAATTGGAAGTGAAAGAGCTGATTTATTATTGGACGCCATGTTGCTGTTATCTCTCGAATACTCATAGGCCCCTTAAGGTCATAAGGAGCTCTAATACCAAATGTTGGTTTTAAAAGAAATTACTGCTCTTTTATTCAAATACACTATCAATGCACGTTAGGTTGTTAATTTATAGGCTAACAAATAAATAACTAAATCCAGAAAGTTATGCTACTAACAAATATTCTTGCTAACTAAAAACACTAAAAATCTCCAATTAACTAGCTAAATAATCAATTGATTTGAGAGTTTGTTGCAGTATTTTTCACCAACAGATTTGGAATCATATATTCAGCATCTTTAACTCCTACCACTTACAACTAACCAAGTTACAGCAGGGTTCTTGGTTCACAAGATAACAAACTAAATTTAGCTTCAAGTTTCTAAACAAAAATATCAACTGCTACTTATCGTCTTTTGAAAAGGAGCTGAACTTATATGGAACAGAGCTCCCCCTTTTGAAGTCCAAACTGATGACTGGGATTGTTTCTGCTCTGTTTTCTGGTATCCAACTCATGCTGATTGTGCTGTACCTCAGGTGAACAGAATTTCCCAGCATTGGGATTTCTACTTTTTGTTCGTGCAGTGAAAAGAAAAAGAACAGCTGAATGATCTTCTAGAACTCTGTCAATATAAGTGTGCAAAGTCTCAATAGGATGATAAGTTAGACTTCCATGGTTTTACTTGCACCGAAATTATTATTTCAAAATGAAACTGGTAAAACCCGTTTGGGAATACACTATAGTGACCTTGTGCAAAGTTGATGGACTTTCCTTGTTCCTTTAATTGGAAATTGTGATTCAACTTGCACATGCTAACCTTACACTACGCATAATTATCTTAAATGAAGATCTAGAGGGCCTGATGACTAGATGAACAATGCTATTCCAACCAAAATTGGTAATGGTTTTAATAAGAGTTTTTACTTTAAAGATCGGCAAGTTTGGGCTTCATGTTGTTACATTTTTGGCAATGGTTTTAGGAAACAGTTAATTCATTACCTGTAGCTATTATAATCATCTTGTGGGACATTATTTCCTTGTAAAAGTTTGTCATATGTTAGGACCTCAAGCATCAGAGCTTCATCTTGGGTTTGATCTTGTTTTGGTTACTTCCAGAATTTCTTGTACCGATATGTGTTACAAGTTCAATGGAGCAACATGTATCTGCAACATATTCATTCCAACTACATCTTGTTTTCTGCTTTAGGAGCTCGGAACAGATCAAGTAATGAAGCAACTGAAGTACACTCGGATGGTATCGGTATGTTCGCTTGTACCTTTTTGCACCTTCCTACATGTACATATTCATTTGATCAAGTAGGTCTCTGGATCATTCTTATAGTTACATGGTTTGTCCTGGGTATGTTTGCGAAAATGTTGTGTATGTGTGTAAAATTTTAACATATTATATCATCAGGGGGAAGAACCTTTGTCTACATAATTGAAGGCTGAAAGAGAAACATCGCCCCAAGTTAATTCTAAGAGTTGCAACTAAAGAAAATGGCTGTCTTCTGAACATGAAACTACACATCATTAGCTCGTGAAGATCAGAGTGCTAACTTCATGCGCTATTTAAAAACAGAGGCCGGATTTAATAATCATTGGCATTTGCAAATGTGCCTACTCCAGCTAATGATTTGAGCTTAGCCAAGAGTTATAACCAAAAAGAGTAGAGCAGAGAACGCCTCAAGAAACTAAACCATCCCAACAAGTCTCGAGGAATAAAAGCGAAGCAACAACAAAGTATCATGTGCTCTGTTCTTCATAATTTCCCCTGTGAGCTAAATTGTAATGAAGATCATTCTTTTTCCTCATTTTCTTAGTTTGTTTTTGATTTGCAAGAAAAGAAAAGATCAATTATACTATACTACTTCGATTAATGCATATATAGATTTTCACACATTAAAGGTGCAATAAATGAACAATAATTTATACAAAACTTAGAGGTATCAAATGTTACAAGAATATAAATATTACTTAAACTATTGATATATTATTCATATTAGAATAATTAAAATATTATTTACAAAATATTAGATAAAAATAAATAATTTATAGTACAAAATTAAATATTAAAATATGTATTAATTATAACAAATTCAGTATGTGACTGTAATTAATTTTATTCATCTATAAATAAGTGTCCATCTTCTTATTTCATAGATTGAAGTCTTCAAGCCCTTGAGAGTGGTCAAGTTGGTGGAATGAAGGGCATGGAGCTAAAAAGTCCTGTGTTCGAATCTCTTTATCTACGTTTTTTCGATCGAGCTTGTCGTATAGGGTTTGTCTAGTGTAGAGTACCCGGTTGGCATAATTTGCAGGCTATTGCATCAATCTGAAAATTTATTCAGTGTGTATCAAAAAGATAGCGACTACGAGTCCTTCATTTAAAAAAAAAAGTAATCAAGAAAAAAATTTATGAAAATACTAATTTTATAGATTCTAAATTCTAAATTATCTTTTTCCTTAAAATAGATAACTAATACTCTTACAATAATGGTTAATAACTATGCAATAGAATGAATGTTTTTAAAACCGAACTGAAAGTCAAGTCAGTAAGATAAAAAATTTAAGGTTTAAAAAGTTCAACTAGTATTAAACTATCATAAAATCGGCTAAAGATGAAATAAAATTAATTAAAATATGATTAAAAAATTTAAATAAGTTTAACTAGAAAAAGAGATTTTGAAATAAAAATAATTAATTTATTTTAATTTTAAAAAATAAAAATTGACATATTAATTAATAAATTAGTTAATTAAAATAAATTAAATCAAAATTTTAAAAATTGAATTAACAAATTGGGCGATTTAAAATTTACACCTACCTAATAAAATTTATTTTTTAATAATATATTACCAGCAGATCCTTATAGCACATGAGGCTGTACCTTGTGTCTTAAAACACCATTCTGTCTGTCGGACCAATTTGACCAAACATGGGTAGGCATTATCGTAACTTCACCTCATAACAACTCCCGCCATCTTCTCTCCAGGAGTCTAACTACCAACTAACGTCCTTCCCACAACATATATATATATATATATAATATGTAAATCACATGCATGGTCTTATACCGTTAGATATGAATGGAATTTGGTTGGACAATCATAATTGATATGATTGCAGAACAATTATAATAGTTTCATTGGACAGATTACTCCAATTGGCAACATTTGTGGGAGAGACGGAGGCAGGAGACAAGAGTTGTGTTTTTTTCTTTCTTTCGTTTGGTATTTGGTGTTTCTGTTTGGTTGTTCTTGTTGGAAGCACGTTTCCAGGAAAAAAAAAAGTAAAATCAAACACAAAAACCAAAAACCAAATACAAAACCAAGACAACAAAAGACCACAAATATCTCTATATCGTATTCGGTTTTTGTTTGATATAGAATTTATAAGAAGAAAAACCATTGCAATAATACAGATTGCAATGGGAACGTTAAAGAGCTTCAGGAAAGCTTATGGTGCACTCAAGGACTCCACAAAGGTCGGCCTTGCTAAAGTCAACAGCGATTTCAAGGTGGTTTTTGTTACTTATTTTTTGTGATATAATTTCTTTCATTTCTTGGTTTGATTTTGATTGTTGAAATGTAATGTGGTTAATATTGTTTTTGTTAATCCCTTTCGTTTTTCTTCTTCTTCTTCTTCTTTTTTTTGATTCTCTTATGCGAAGGAATTGGATATTGCGATTGTGAAGGCCACAAATCACGTTGAGACTCCTCCTAAAGAACGCCATGTTCGAAGTACGTTCGTTCATCGTCTCTTATAGATATATATGATGCCTCATTCTGTTGTTATGGGCATTTTCGAATTCGTTAGGGTAGTTGATATGCGTGGAAACAACGTTGTTTCGATGCTAAGCGATGCGAAACAAAATTTGATGATACAGTTGAATAGGAAAGAATGTTCGGAAAATGAATGCGTCAGTTATTGACTTCATCTCATTTTTGGCTGATTCGTTCGTAGGGATCTTTTCGGCAACCTCGGTGATTCGTCCACGGGCAGATGTGGCTTACTGCATTCATACACTTGCCAAGAGATTAGCTAAGACAAAGAGTTGGATTGTAAGTTCCTTCCTCCTTCCATAATCTGTCATCTCTCTGTCAGAATTTTGCTTTTTCTGGATTAGTTTGTAGAAAGACTAGTGTGTTGCTGTTATGAAATGGATAGAACATTTTTCTGTGTGATTTTACCATCTTAAATCATTGAAGGTATTTGGCTTTCGTTCAACTCTAATCGTGAAATCTTCTTCTTACAGGTTGCTATAAAGACATTGATAGTGATTCATAGGACGTTGAGAGAGGGAGATCTTACCTTCCGGGACGAACTGATGAGCTATTCACACAGAGGAAGCATTCTTCAAATATCCAATTTCAAAGATGACTCAAGCCCCAAGGGTATGTAGCTCTCTTGTTGGAAATTATTGCCTGGGTTGTTGTGAACGTGCTCTTGACGATGTGTTCTAGGCGGTTTTTCCTGTTTGCAGCCTGGGATTGCTCTGCATGGGTTCGAACATATGCTCTTTTCCTAGAAGAAAGACTTGAGTGTTACAGGACTTTGAAGTATGACATTGAGGCTGAGCGCGTGCCTAAATCATCTGCATCAAACAAGGTCATTTCTGTGTTCTGATTGATACTTAAAGGGCGGCTCAGGTCAGGATTAAAACAATGTAGTTTTAGTCAAACTAATTCAGGCCATTCGAACTTAGCAGAGCCCCCAAGTCCAAGTCTGATGGCTTCGAATCGGGCTGGTTTTGCCATCCCTAAATTACTTATTTCAATTCTAGTGAGAGCCTTGATTATCAGATAAAGGACAGTGTTACATGTTCATTAGTTATAACAGGGCCATAGCCGAACTCGAGTTTTGAGTGGGGATGAGCTCCTGGAGCAGCTAACTGCATTGCAGCAGCTTCTTTACCGGCTAATTGGATGTCAGGTAAGCTACTATATACACCAGACTTTGAAGCTCCGGGATTATTTCTTTTAACATCTGAAGTATTTTCCTCACACTGTTTTGTCTAAATCTTTCTCAGCCTGAAGGAGCTGCTTACTGCAATTATCTCATACAGTATGCCTTGGCCCTGGTATCCACTATCCACCAAGCTCATCTGCACTTCAAATACTGCAAATTTCTTGATATTGTAGAAAGTTTCTAAGTGACAAGCATGGAAGGGGAATTTGTTTTATGTCCAGGATAGAACATTTTCTCTGTGCTGCTTAACATTTTCCTTTTTGTGCAATAACAATGATGGTTAGGTATTGAAAGAGAGCTTTAAAATATACTGTGCGATCAATGATGGAATTATCAATCTTGTGGACATGGTAATATTCACTAATCCTACTTAAGAGAGTTCCTCTCCTTTTTCACTAATTACTTGTATTTGCTTTTCGTTCTAAAATATACAAAAACTTCAATGTTGTTTCAGTTTTTCGAAATGTCAAGACATGATGCAGTGAAAGCTCTGAACATTTATAAAAGGGCTGGGCAGCAGGTATCTGATTTACTGTTTCCAAACATAAATCGGTCAATTCTCTTATTGAGGGAAACCCCATTTCAAGATGTTCCCATTGTTGACCTCTTGCCGTTCTTTGTGGTTGTGAAGGCTGAAAATCTTGCTGAATTCTATGAGTACTGCAAAGGATTGGAGCTTGCCAGGAACTTCCAGTTTCCAGTATTGAGACAGGTAACTTTCTTCTTTTGCTGCATACTCTATTCGGTGATTATCCACGATTGGCTCTTACGAACTCAATCCTTGCAGCCTCCGCCTTCCTTTCTTGCAACAATGGAGGAATACATTAAAGAAGCACCTCAGGCAGGGTCTCTGCACCGGAGATTGGTGAGACACGCCTATCAAGTTTACTTGGAAACTTCTTGATATGTGGTTAGGGTGTGCACAGAACATATTTGAGTTTGTTGAAATGTGTCCTATTTGAAACAACAGGAGTATGAAGAAAATGAGGAAGAGCCGCAGAAACCTGCAGAGGCTCAGGAGCCAGTAGAAGAAGCTGAAAAGGTTGAAGAGAATGAACCAGAAGAAGTTGTAGAGGAAGAGGCTTCACCGATACAAGAGGAGATTGTTGAACCTCCACCGTTGATATCAACCGATGATACCGATCTTCTGGTAGTATTGAATTATATTTTGTCTTGATTGATAAACCTTGATCAGTTAGTAGGTTCCTTCACATCACTGGAACACCAAGTATGAAACTATGATTATGTGTCTGCGATTAGAAGAAAACACCCGTCCCTTACGTAATAGAGACCTTGTGCAGGGTTTGAATGAGATTAATCCAAAAGCTGCAGAACTAGAGGAAAGCAATGCACTGGCTCTTGCAATCATTCCATCTGGTAATAACACCACTTGTACGGTATCTTAAATTGCTCCGTGTATTTAAGTCTTCCCTGTGATGTTGCTAACTCCAGGTGGTCAAACTGCATCTTCATCTCTTGCTTTGGCTGAACTTGGCAAGCCAAATGCATCAGGTTGGGAGCTGGCACTTGTAACCACGCCAAGCAACAGCAATACAAGCAAACCAGTAGATACCAGATTGGTCAGTTTCTCTTTTTTCTCTCGGTTTTCCTGACGTTTTCACCCCATTTTTCGCACCTTACTCTTACTCGTCTTGTTTTCTCCTATCAGGCTGGTGGGTTTGACAGGCTTCTGCTGGATAGCTTGTACGAAGATGACGGTGCAAGGAGACAATTACAATTACAGAATGCAGGATACGGATATGGATATGGATATGGAGGAACGCCTGTTCAGAATCCATTTGAGCAGCAACAACATGATCCATTCATGATGTCCAACGGCATAGCACCTCCGACGAGCGTGCAAATGGCTTTGATGGCTCAGCAGCAACAACAGTATCAGCAGCAGCAAATGATACAGCAGCAGCAACAACAACAAGGTACGATGATGGTGCCTTACCAATACCAACATCAGTATCCTCAACAACAAATGCAACCTATGATCGGGCCTTCCAATCCATTTGGTGATCCATTTTTCAGTGGTCCACCAAGTTCGATGCCACAGCAGAGCAACCGTATGCTTTTTTAGAGGTCAAGTTTCCAACTCCGATCAAAGTTATTGTTTGATTCTTTGGAGGGAAGTTAAACCAATCTACTCGTTCCTATCCTCCGTGAAGTTTGATGAGCTCTTTTGTCTTGTTCACTCCGTAAATACTAGACTGTACTTTTTCCTCTGTATTTGGATGAAGGTTGATCATTCCTTCTGTTTTGGATCCTGACTTTTCCTAACATTGTTTAGGAAATTGTCAGGAAAATTGGAGAAATATCTTTTGGCCTTCAAGTAGATTTGACCAACTAAATGTCTGAAATTCTTAGTTTTCATAGTTGGAAGCTTTCAATAATTAAATATTAAATTTAAATAATTTAATGAAAATTTAATTGATTAGAATTTTAATTCTTTATTTTCATATTTAAAATAAAATTTATTAAATAATTATATTTAAATTATTTGAAATTAATTTAAATTTATGAATTTAATTGTGAAAATTAAATGTTATTTTACTACTTTCATATTAATTAAAAAAACCTATGAAATAACCATTCCAATTAAGTATGAATCATACTCCAATTACAATTCTCTAAAACCAAACACGGACTCTTATCCTTTAACTAGAGGTCTCAAGTTTGAACTCTGAAAATGGAAAAATTTATTTGGCCAGTATTTTATTACTTATGGACTGACCCGATGCGAGCCGGGATTAATCTAAGTGTAAATGACTTAAAGGTACCTTCTTATAATTAGAACCCTCCTAAAATACCCCGCGGAAAAAAAAAAAAAAAGTAACCTTAGCAGCTATATATATGACCTAAACTTCTGCATCGATGACTAATTTACCATTGATCCAAACAGCCATTATACGATGTCGAGGCTCCTCCGCCACTGCACTCTCCGGCAACCACCGCACGTTGCTATCAAACCCCCACCTTCCGTCCTCCTCTCCCTCCGGTATCGCCACTGTCTCAACCCCAACCTCATCGAAATTTACCTCGCTTCTTCTTCTTCTTCATCATCGTCATCATCATCAACGTCTTCCTCTTCATTGGACGGTGATCATGACGTCGTACTGGAGGATATTTTGCACCGTAAGATGCTCATGAAAGCAGCCCCGGATTGGCTTCCTTTTATATCAGGTTCCTCCTTCTGGGTCCCACCTACTAGGCGTCCCAACTCTTCCTTGATTAAAGCTGTCCATAGCAATCGCAATAGGCTTACTCGTGAAGAGAGATCCTGTCGCACAATTTCTCGCGGCTGGCCTTGTTCTTCCCTTTTGTTGGCAGGTAGTTACTATTTCTTCAATTTGTTCATATGGGTCTGTGTTTTTAATTGAATTGAGTTATAATAAAAATCCCAACAATGTCATGATTTGCGCAGTCTATGAAGTGTTTTGATGTTGTAAAGATCGAATCTTTTCGTGGGGGTACAAGACACGTTGCCTAGAAAGTGTTGAAAGTCCCATAGTTTAGTTCCTGGAATCTTGGATATTTGCATTTGAGGTAGCTAAATCTGAATTTAGTTGAAGCTGGAATGTTGCGATATTATTGCAGCATGGATTCCACTTGTTGATCTTCAATATTAATAATTTTTTTTACCTTAATCATTTACAAAATGTATTTTACATTTGTGTGAATAAACCTGCTTAGGGACAGGAGGGAACTGTAAATGATGAATTTGGCGACAATTGCTTTGACTCTGTTCTTCAGTGTGTGACTGTTTATTTATAATCACATGCTTTTTGACTGCAGATAGTGCAAATTCAAAGCTCAATGGCTCCTCCACTGTTCCACAATTCAAGAAACTGAAGGTTCCATTGGAATGGGACGCTTCAACTGATTCAGATTTAGATTCAGATTCAGATTTGGATTAGGATTAGGATTCGGATTCATATTCTTGGGTTAGTATAGTCAAGAAGATGAAATTCAACTAATCTGACATGGATAGACTGTTAAAGGTTTAATTTAGGATACTTTGTTACATTAGGGGGTAGCTTCATCTAGTATTTCACCTATTTAACTATCTGGAGCTCTGATTCTTGTGTGTATAGTTTGCCTATTGGATTTAAACAGAACGATACATGATACGATGTTGAAAACTTAACATTGTCATTGATTGAAGTTATGATTAATTTGAGAATTGCGAATAGAAACGTTTCCAGAATTTATCTAATCATGTCCATTTATGTTGCTTGTTTTCCTTACCTCAAAATTTAGGCGTTTGAGGGAAGAGATAAGAGAAAGTAAATTGAAGAAATCAAGAAAAAAAATGAGACATTATGCAAATAAAATAATGTGAATTGATCGAGAAGTCAATAGTTTGTATGTTGCTGATAGACACAGGAGGTTTTTTGGAGATGGAAATGCAGTAATGTTGTATTAAGGCAGTAGAATGCAGTAATATTGTATTAAGGCAGCAGTCCAATTCGAGAAGGACTAAATCTCCAAATTACAATCATTAATAATAATAATCTCTACTCAACATAAATCTATAGGCGCATATATATAGCCCAATAGCTAAAAAGAAAGGAGACATGTTCCACTGTGAAGACCACTCAGCTACATAATCAGATGTGCTCTTGGAAAAGTGGGACCAAGCAAGTAACTGAATTGGTCTATCATTACACTTGATTTCCCAAGTCGACACTTGTATTTCCTTTGAGAATAGACCTTCAAAGGAGGTGGAGATGTATCAATACTTCCTCCCATGATAAAACGACTTGTCCTCAAGGCGAAAATATGGAAATTGTCTAGCAAGTAATTTATAATTTTTCCCAAGTAGTTTCTTCCAAAGGGCGGTCTGACCAAGAAATCAGCAACTCTAAAGTAGGAATACCTGCTTCCATAACCCATCGATGGGCTAAGACGGATTTAGGCTTGAGATTAATAACCCAATCCTCTGTTACAGGCAATAGGGCGAGAGGTGTAGCTAGAAGATGCCTGCGAGTAGACATCGATACGTGGAAAATAAGATGAATTCTAGCATCAGGAGGAGGTTCAAGTTCATATGCAATGACACCCATTTTGCGCACGACTCGATCAGGTCCAAAAAACCTTGGAGAAAGTTTCTCAAATCGACGTTTAACAAGAGATTTCTGGCGAAAAGGCTGAATCTAAAAAAAAAACAGAACCTCCAACAGCAAAAGACAGCTCTCTACGCTTCAAATCAACCTGAGACTTCATGCGGTCTTGTGCTTTCTGCAAGTTACTGCGCAGAAGCTTTAGCATATCATCCCGAGAAAGCAATTAGCATTCAAGGTCAGCATTCATGGTTTCTCCCGGAACATATCGGTGTAGAGGTAAAATAATGAAAAATTCATATGGCATCAATTTCATCTGATTCAAGATCAGCACCCTTGTTTTCCTTACCTGCCTTATGAATAATGGAAAATTCATATGGCATCAATTTCATCAACAAATGCTGCTGTTTAGCGATAGTAACTCACTGCTCCAAAAAGAATTTCAGAATGTAATGATCGGTCTTGACAAAAAAAAGTCTACCTAAAAGATAGTGGCTCCACTTTTGCAAAGCTAGAACCAAAGCAATCAAGTCCCTGTCATATGCTGATTTTAAGCAATTGGAATGAGAGAACCCTTTATTGAAATAAGCAATTGGATGTTTATCCTGTATTAAAATAGCTCTGACGTTATCGGAAGAAGCATCACATTCCATTGTAAATAGTTGGGTGAAGTCTGGCAGACGCAAAACTGGGGCTGAAATCAAAACGTGCTTTAAAGTATTGAAAGCAGAAGCAGTGATTTCAGTCCAATGGAATCCATCTTTCTTAGTAAGGGTTGTGAGAGGTCTTGCAATCAATCCATAATTGAGAATAAACCGGTGGTAATAACCTGTCAAGCCCAAAAAACCACGCACCTCTTTTACATTGGTAGGTGCAGGCCATGATTGAACTGCATGAACTTTATCCTGGTCAACCTGGACACCGTTGGCAGTCACCACATGGCCCAGAAAATTCACTTGTGACTGACCAAAACAGCACTTAGAGTCCTTCGCATAGTACTGATTGCAACGAAGAAGTTCTAAGGTTTCTTGAAGGTGTTGCTTGTGCTGCTCCATTTCTTTATTATAAATCAAAATATCATCAAAGAAAACCAAAATGAACCGGCGCAAATGAGGCCTAAAGAGGTCGTTCATTGCAGCTTGGAATGTTGATGATGCATTTGTAATATCAAAAAGCATAACAATGAATTCATAGTGTCCCGAATGAGTTCTGAAAGCGGTTTTGGCTATGTCATCTGGATTAACCTGGATTTGAAAATAGCCAGAACAGAGATCAATTTTTGAAAACATTGTGGCACCATATAATTCATTTAGCAACTCGTCTATGTTGGGGATTGGATATTTCTCAAGAATGGTGATTTTGTTTAAGGCACGGTAGTCGATGCACATGCGCCAAGTGTTGTCCTTTTTCTTTACTAAAATTACCAGGCTAGAGCAGGGGCTTGTGTTAGCACGTATGAAGCCAGTTGCTAATAAGGCTGCCACTTGCCTCTCCATTTCAGATTTCTGAGCATATGGGCATTGGTACGGGTGGATATTTGGAGGACGAGAGTTTGGAATGAGAGGAATGGAATGGAAATGTGAATGAAAGGGTGGTAAGGTATTGGGTTCTTGGAATATGCTTTGGTATTTGGTTAGGAGGGGTTGATTAGGAAAGGGGAAATCTATGGATTTATCATCATCAATTGAAAGATGTTGGAAAGAGGCAGATACTTGAGGCCCGAAAGCAACACATTATAATTTATATTTCTGCCTGGCAATGGAAAAGATGAGGAACATCTCGTTCTAATATGCTTGCACCGTATTCAACGAAGCCAACCACTCTATGCCCAACACCACATCAGCCCCTCCAATTGAAAATGGGTAGAAATCTTGGATTATCTTCAATTCTAAGAGTTGTAGCTGAACATCACGGCAAATTTGGTTGCAACGAATAACATCACCATTGCCAATTTGGACATCGAAAGGAGGAACAAACTGAACTGGTAGGTTGAGTTTTTTAACAATGGTGTCAGCCAAAAAATTGTGGGTCGAACCACTATCAATGAGAATGAACACCTCCGTCGAGTTAATGGCCGCTTTAAGCTTTATGGTGGTGGTGTTTGATTTACCCAAAATGGCGTGAAAACTAATTTCAGCCATCTTATCATGCCCATCTGTTGCGTCTTCAATTTCATGTAATGTGACTTCTTCATTATTGCCAGCCACTTCGAGTAGTGTGAACGTACTTGCTTTGCAGCGATGTCTGGAACCATATTTGTCGCCGTATCTATAGCACTCGCCTCGGAGGAATCGAGCTTGCTTTTCCGCTTCTGAGATGCAAAGATAGGAAGGTTTTTGTCTATCACGAGGAAGAAAGGGACAACTTTGCAGAGTGTTTAGCTGCTGACTAGCTGCAGGAGTGGGCTTTGTGTTATTTGGCCAATTTGACCATTTCACAACTCGGGTTGGGCCCACCTTAGATTTAAATTCTAAGGCCAAGCTCATAGCATTATACACTGATATGGGTTTATGAATATAGACATCAACTTTCAATTCCTCCTTCAAACCATTTAGGAAGAGCCCCAGCAAACAATTTTCTGGCCAATTTGAAACTTGTGTGGATCTTTTAGCAAATTCCTGACGATACTCTTGTACCGTACCCATTTATTTGATGCTACAAAGGTATTCATCTGGGTTTTGGAACTCGGCAGGGCAGTAACTCTCTTGTAAAGCATGAACCAAGTCCTCCCAATAAAGGCTTTATGGTCAAAAGAAAGGCATGAATATAAATTGAGAGCATCCCCTTTGGGATACATTGTTGCAACATCCACCTTCTCATCTTCCAGGATTTGATAATATCGGAAATATTTTTCAGCTTTCAAAATCTAGCCTCGCAGGTCACTACCATCGAATTTGGGAAATTCAATTTTTGTGTAAGGGCAGTGTGCCGGGCTTTTCCTCCATGATAAATCTCCATCTTTATCATCAACAGCCTGCTAATGAAAACTTGTATTCCCTGGGGAGGTGTCATTTCCATTTCTTCTAGTACCACTGGCCAATTTGGAAGTGGTTAGTTAGTTAGAAAATGTTTGGGTTTTAAGAGCAGCCACTTCTACCTTGAGGGCTTCCATGGCATCTACACGATGTGCTATGACAGCAAGTTAGGTGGCAATGGGATCTTGGATGGTGGTAGGAGAAGAGGGGCGAGTGTTAGAGCTTTCGGTTTGGGGGTTGATATTGGACAGGGGAGGTAGGTTAGGAGTATTGCGGGTTGAATGAACCATCCTTCGCTTCCCGGCAACGGAACCAGTGATAGACACAGGAGGTTTTTTGGAGATGGAAATGCAGTAATATTGTATTAAGGCAGCAATCCAATTCGAGAAGGACTAAATCTCCAAATTACAATCACTAATAATACTAATCTCTACTCAACATAAGTCTATAGACACATATATATAGGCCAACTGGCAACTGCTATTCTAACTAATAGCTAAAAAGAAGGGAGACATGTTCCACTACGAAGACCACTCAGCCACATAATCAGATGTGCTCCTGAAAAAGTGGGTCTTGAAGACCAAACAAGTAACTGAACTGGTTCATCATTACACTTGATTTCCCAAGTGAATACTTGTTTTTCCTTCAAGAATAGACCTTCAAAGGAGGTGAAAATGTATCAGTTGCTTCACTAAGTTGACCCTGCTTTGCTTTCCTATGTTGTATGTTTTATCTTTATATGTCAGCTTCTGTGTTAGCTTTCTCACCACTGCGGCTTCTTGCAATGTTAATTAATAAGAATAATTTGACCTATCATAATAAATTAATTAAATGTCAATTTATCTATATCTAAATTAATTAGAATTCCATAAATTTATGTATATCACATTTTGTTATTCTTATTAAAAATTAATATGTTAAATAATTAAAAAAATCAAAAATTGGATTCAAAAATTGAATTGATTAATAATACATTTTATTTGACAAGCCCAAATACTTCACTTTGCATTGGAAAGCTAGGAATGAATTTTTTAGCATTATAACTTATTTTGTTAGGGTTAATATTTATTTCTGAGTTTATAAATCTATTTTTCTTTTCTTTTCTATTTTTTTCTATTTCATTTTACATTGTACTTGTTTTAGTGGCCAAACCTTTCTTTTTTTTTTCTGTCAGTGAATAATTTGTCCACTCCATAGATGGAATTTGGCCATAAATTTTATGATTCTTGACACGTCTTCCACCAACAATTGATTATGAATCAGTTTGAAATTATTCTTGTTTATAACATTATTAATATATATTGAAAAGATAATAAATTAGACTATAAAAAATTGTTTTTTATAATTTTCATTATTTTTAAAAATTGGAAGAAACTAAAATCAAAACAGAAATTAAACTCTCAAATAAATAAAATTTTTTACTTAATTTAAGAATAAAAAATTAAAAATTAAAATAAATGCAAGTAGGTCTTAATTAAAGTATTGACGTGCTTAATAGAATAACTCATAAATGTAAGGTCCATTGGATTTATCAACTGGCCCAAATTAACGTGAATTGGGGTATTTAAGACTACAAGCCCAAAAATTGAATTTCCAAGTAAAGAAGAAAAAGAAAAAGACGCTACCTTGGAAAAAGGAAAATAAAACAAAGGGAAACGAAAAAAAATTGCTCAACTTTGTGGGCTGATCCCAGAATCCTCCATTTCTGCTGCAGTATCAGTTCTAGGAACTCCTTACTGGTAACCAAAGCCCTTTGTTGCTTTCTTTATCAGTCAATCAAAGCATTCAAGCTCAGGGGATTCGATCATGGCAGATGGTGTAGAAGAGAGAAGGGCTTCAAGTCCCAGCCCTCGTGATCATGGATTCCAGGTTTTTTCTTCTTTTTCTCTTAATTATGTCAATGACCCTTTCATCATTTTCCTTTTCTATGAGCCCCCGGATCTGGTAGTCTAAACCTTGATTCTTCTGGTACGTTCTTATTAGCCTGTGTTTTAAGGGCTGTTTATTTGGCCTTTTTTGACCCCAAATATTGGGGAACGTTTCCAAATGTTAATAGGCTGCCCTAGTCTCGCTCAATTTCTGTGTTTTTCTTTTTGCGACTTGCGACACCTACGAAATGTAGCCTTTTCTTAATTTGTTGAGCCTTTGGGGGAATTTATAACCGTTAAGGCTTAATTTTGGGATTGGAAATTTCTGGAGGTTCGATTAGTTGCTTCTTGTTGTTCTTTACCTTGTTATCATTATCAGCGAATCGACTTGAACCGAAGGTTGTTGTCGCTACTACTCTTTGGAATGGGCAGTAACTTTATGGAATTCAGAGGAAACTAGCAGTAAGCCCATTTGGCGAATGAGACAGGAAAGATGGGAGTGGAAAACTAGATACACTTAGATAAGATGCTAAGAACTTGATTGTTTCCGGCCGTGAAATTGGAAAATAGTCTTGTGAGCTTCTGATTATGGTGCTTGATTTATGTGAAAAATGGATGTTCATTGCCAAGTCAAATTTGTAACTTTAATTCAGAAATGACGGGTAGGGGTTGGAAATAAAGGTTTGGTTATCTGTTCTCCAAGTGATTTTAGTATCACCTTCAAATTTATCAGTGGTGAAAATTTAATCATTTATGTGTTGTGACAGGTACCAGCATCCTCCTATTTTCCAGCTTATCCAAATGGTGAATTTCATATGGTTCCAGTCACGTATCCTACACTAGTTACAGGGTTCAGTCTTCAGAATCAGGAACAGAATCGTGGAGCTGGCTTGTATGCTGTGCCTGTTTCGTCTTACATGGGGCCAATGAGTGGAGTTCCACCAAGCACCCTCATTCCTCTCACCTATAATATACCTACGTAAGAGGATCATAAAACTCACCGTGCCAGCTAGGAAGTACCAATCTTTTCCTACCATTGTGTCATAAACTCATCATTTGTTTGCAAAATATTGAAGAGATTCAGTAATTGAAAGTCAGTTTTGATTTATGTGAGGGTAGAGATGATGGGTGATGATTAATGACCATGAAATATTTACATAGCAAGTTGAAATTCATGGAAGTGCCTGAATAGTATAAGAGAACACTATATTCTTTATTGCCTCTTATACAGTGGACCAAGTGCCGAAGCAGGAGCAACAGGTGATCGTGGGCAAGGAGGACAACCGCAACAACAGCAACAGCAGCAGCAGCATGCACCCCAACAACAAGTTGTAAGACGGTTTCAAATTGCTTTTCAACTTGATTTCTTACTTATTCTTAAGCTGGCAGCTGTGATCTTTCTGTTCAACCAAGATGGATCAAGACAAAGACTCGTTGTGCTTGTGTTTTTTGCATCTATCATCTATTTGTAAGTTTTAAAATTCCTAATCTTTCTTCTCCTTTTATTTTTTATATTTGATAATAATATGCAGATCGCATTTATCTACCACGCGTTTACACATTAAGCTGTAGGAGAAGTGATGGTGGCAATATCTTAGTATACAAGTTTCTAAATTTTCACGTTTTTTGAATTTTAAGAAAAGACTGTATGAAAAATAAAGCTCATATATGGGTTTTTCAGTTTCCATACTCTGTTTATTAATTCCACCTTACACACAATACTGAACTAGCCTCTAAGTTTAAGCTATGGCCCTGATGTAAATCTTGTAAGGTATTTTTATTATTGAAGTTGTAGGACGGTGACTTCATATCTCTATGTGGCTATTGCAGATATCAAACTGGAGCACTCACACCATTAGTACGATGGCTCTCACAAAGCATGCGAAGGGCTGCTGCTCCTCCACGTCCTCCCAGGCGTGCTGTGAGGGCTGAAAATGTTCCTGCTGCTCCAAGGCAGAATGATAATTTTGGTTTAGCCGGTATTTGTTCAATTTTTTGAATGTGTAGTCTGTTTCATTGTGTGAGAGTAAGTGACGTTTCATAGGATATACACCAGATATTTGACATACTTCACACCAAATTATATTCGTTAGAACTTTCAGTGACCATAACAAGAATCGGATATCCTGTTTATGTATGAAGGTAGACACATGAATGGTTGTACCTATTTTTTGGGGATTTATTCAGACTACATCAAGTAGTAGGTTTTTCATTTATTGTCTTTGATCCTCTTCTGTTGGAATTTCAAGTCTTTGATAATTTAGTTGGTCAGGTGAATAGTTGCTTTGTTACCTATTGAACAGCTGATTTTTTGGTACATCACATGCATTTATGATTCATGTGACGGTATTGGTGGCTACTTTGATCCATCGAACTCATCTTGTGACAACTTTCTGCAGAGGGACAAGCTGGAGCTGAGAATGAGAATCGACCAGCAGAGGATGGTAACCTGATACCTGAAAATGAGAATGTGGTAGAACATGGTGAAGCAAATGGTGGTAACCACTGGTGGGGAATTGTGAAGGAGATTCAGATGATTGTTTTCGGCTTTATCACTTCTCTTCTCCCAGGCTTTCACAATATAGAGTAGATCACACTTCACTGTAAACTGTTGTCATCAACACCATTTTAAACCAGCATAACACAGTAGAACACTGTTTTCTTTTGTTGTCTTCTTTTTTTAATATCTGGGAAAAAGGAATGCAAAAGGGGTTTTTAGTGTATGCATATGTAACTATTTAGGATTTTTCTCAGTACCTAACCAATTTCTGAAGGAGTTCGTTGTACAATTTGCCTCAATTTTGGTTGGAAATATCAAATAAAATAACACTACTAATTGAGACATAAAAAGCCAAAAGATTTAATGTAATCAAAGGTTTTTTCATAAATAATATCATAATCCCAATAGTTTGATTTTCAACCAAATCTTATTCAATAGGCTTTTTATGTGGCATAATTTGATTCTGGACAAACCAGGATAAATACATCTAGTGGTCTGTGATTGGTGATTTTGCTATAATTTCCCATAATTTCGTCCAAGGATAATAAGAACCACACAACATTAAGCTGAGACATGCACTGATCCGAAAGTACAGTTCTGAAAACAGATCAATTATTGGAGCTGGAAAACCGACAAGAGTAAATGCCAATCTCATCGTAGTTTACAGAACAAAAGCAACCCAGAGGACTGAATAACCTGAATTCTGATAAGTAATAAGCCATGGCAGGCAATAGAGAGAACAAGTGATGATGGCAATATCCATCCGAACAGTTTTTATTGAACTCATATTTATAGGCAGAGAGTTTGAAACTTGGAAAAAATTACAATTACTCTGACATATATAGTAGAGGACGACGCCAGAACCTCATTTTACTTTGCACTAAAAGAATATTAATTACAAAATGTATATACAGATAGTACAACATGGTTGTGAAGAATCCAACTCACATCTCTGATAAAAGATTGCTAATTTTCCGAAGCTCCTTAAGAGCTGTCATGGCCGTTACATGTCCTTTCCCAACTAGAACATTTTTGGAGAAATTCTCCAACGAACCTGTTTGACCCCGATCTTGCTGGAAAACGGATTCGAGCACCTGCAGAGACACATACAAACATCAATTAGCTTCATCCTCAGTTCATTCTTTTCCAAATTCCATCCCTTTACTGAAAGGTCTATAATAAACAGCGGAGGTTTTACCTGAATATGCTCAAGCATCGACTGGCCAAGGTTCCTAAGAGTACCCATCACATTCTGGTCCACAGGATCTCCTTTTTCACTGGCAGTTGAAAGAAAAGATCCATCCACAGAAGAATCATCATTATGTATCTTGTTACAGGCATCACTGGCATATAATGTGGTATCATGTGTCCTGCTTCCCTTTTCAGAGGTCTCCTCACCTCCATTATTGCGCCCAAGGCTCCAAAGCCATTGAAATTTACCAGAAAGAAGTTTCCGATCTTTTGAAGCTGTCAAAGATTTTCCAATAGCTTCTCTGCTACTCTCTGAATGAACAGAGGGGTCATAAGGGTCATGGGAAACAGCTAGAACTGAATCCTCCTGAACAGACTTGGGATGGCAATCATTTTCACTGATATATAAATTTGAGGCGACACTGCTCTTCTCAGAATCATTTTCATGATCATTAGCATCACTATGGGGACTAGACGGATCTGAGAAAACAGACGAGTTTTCATCACTGCCACCATTTCCAGTCAAACATCTCTCGTTATCTGAGCATGTGAAGTCCTTATTAATACTATCTTGTGTTTCCCCTTCAAATCCTGCAGCTTGATCATCCTTCTTGTCTGAAACTTCAAGGCAGCTGGCCTTGTCAGCATCATCCAATCCAAGCTCATTACATAAGTCCTCCAGCAAGCGGCGTCTCACAGATAACTTGTGGTTCTTATTGCGACTCGCAACTTTTTCTGGGGATGAATCAGATCCTGTTCGGGATAGATTCAATCTTAATTTTTCTGACCAGCTTTTTTTTCGGCTTGGAGTTTTCTTTTCTGAACTTTCTCGCCTGAGTTCTTCAGCTTTTTGCATGTCTCTCCACTTTTCTTCCCAATAGCTATCGGGCACCACACCTAAAGGGGTTGTTGGAGGAATTGAATCAACTGAAAGGGTATGACCTCTTGTCAGTCTTGGTTTATTGTAGATATAAGTCTCTTCACCAAATAAGGGCAATGAGAGTGATATATTATTCTCTAATGCATGCGTCTGTAAAGATTTTGCCTTATCTATCAGTTTCTTCAGATCTATGTTCTGGGGGAAGTTCAACAGTCTCTGTAGACAAGTAGTTGCATTCTCTGTAGCAAGTAGAGAAGATCTCAAATAAAGTAACATAGAAACTACCACAGCTGAGATCAATGCTCCACGAGGTGAATTGAAGATTGCAAAACTGAACCCAGTTTCATCTCGAGGAACTTTATCTAATCTGTTGTTATCTGCTGCAAATATTTCGTCCCAAATCAACAATAGGTCTAAGAGCGAAAACTCTCGACCAAATAAAACCCGCAACCAGCGAAGAGAAAAATACTGGGGTTCAACACCAAGCTCAACAAGGTGGCTATGCAAAGATGAATCAACAATAGACAACAAGTAATACAACGCAGAAGAAGCTTCAATCACAGGAGGTAAGCCTGAATGGGACCCAACTGCAGGGGAGGGACAAAAGAAATCTGCCATGGCAACTGAACCATGAGCCCCACTCATTAAAGCATCAAACATAGAATAAGCATCATGTTCCATGAATTTCTCAGATAAGACAATGCCCAGTTCACCTTCAGCACCATAGGCATCAGTTAGCAGAACAATTGTTTGTATTTCAGGATCCAACTCCAGGAGGCTTTTAACTTTTGTAGTACTGCCCTTGGAGCCAATTTCAACTTCCTCATAATCTAAAAGTTTTTTCAACTCAAAATTATATGTAAGATCATTTCCATGAAGTGATAAATCATCAAATCTATCAGTGAAATGGTCTTCGTACTGCTTCCGCACTTTAGATAGAAGCTCTACATCAACATGAAGAACATATAATAACGGAGCCAAAAGTTCATGCATTCCTGGTAAAAAAACAAGAAGAGGAAAGAGAAATTAGATTTTCATAAAAGCAAAATTTCGTTATAAATGTCCATAGATTATAATATAAAATCTTAATATATATTCCAAGAGTATTAATCCTAAGAGAAACCAGAAATAAGAATCTAGGAGCATTGTTTATATCTTTTTCATGTAAGGTAGGCAATTGGAAAATGTCTATCAGCTATTTCAATCATTTCTATGCTGGACTGAAAAGGTAAGATTAAAAGAGCTCCTCAAATAGTACAATTTTACCTTGACTATATCCATATTCTGGGTGTCTAAGGCACCATAATAGTAAAATTCTTCTCAACATTCCTTGACATCCAGGCGTTTGGAAATAGCTCCCATGTTCAGGGTACAAACGCGACAAGTCTTGGTCAACTGTTTTCTCCAATTCAGCATTTCGAAAGAATCGTCCCCAGGTACTGTCTGCATGTAGGATTATATAAAAAACCCCAGCCCACCAGTGCAAAGCTTAATATAAAAACTCTCAGAGCTGGAAACAAAAATGAGAAACGAAGCCTTACCTGGGTTTTGTGAAAGTGGATTGTCAATGACACAATCAGGCGAATTACTTCCGGCCCTTTTAATATGTGGATCAACTAAGAGACGTCTTCTTAAAGACGCATATCTGAGAATACAAGAAAGATTGCACATCAGAGCTTAACGACTTAGCGGTCACTCATGTTGCTTGATTAAGAAGCTAAACACTACTCAGGTACTTAACATAGGCAAGTCCATACAAGAAAAAATATATATATATCTTTCAGGGTTTCTATCACGACCAATCTCGAAACAAGAGCAAGCCGAGCGAATAAAAAAAGGCAAGATGTTTGATAACAATAAAACAATAAGAGCACATTTTGCCATTGCAAACACGTGAATTTTTCTGGACATGAACCCTGAAATGATTCTTTTTTTTTCTAAATTAAGCCTTTCACAACCCAACCAGAAACATAAACAGAACATCATGACAAAGAAAAAGAAAAGACCAAAGTTTATACCTTCTGCGAGAATCAGCAGAGACTCTGCGAAGATCATCAACCGACAAAGAAGAAGGCA
>JANQAP020000231.1:913991-924639 GCA_026874005.2 Erythroxylum coriaceum | reverse complement strand
ATTAAGAACTAATTACCCCATTCAATGATTTTTGAATTTGATAGCGTGAAGTTTGTGTATATGTCCTTAAAACCCTTCTTTTATTTATTTATTTTTTGGTTTAAAAAACTAAAGTTTAGGACGTTGAAGTCAAATAATATGGAGAAGATACTAAGAAAAGGCATTAAAATGTGTCTCGTATTAGGAAGAAAACACGAAAATTATTATTTTCGGTTGAGGGAGCGGTTGGTGACGCCGCACGTGACAATCAAAATCTGTACGGTTTCGTTACCTTATAGTATACGCGCGTCGCTTTGGGTTACCGAGAAAACGAGAAAATTCAGACCAACCAACAGTTGGTGACACCGTAACTGTAACAGCTTTACCGTTAACATCAATATTTTTCAGTGCAAATGATAAATACTTGAAAAGCGCTAAAGGTGATAAATATTTTACTTTTATAAATAAATTTGCAAATATAATGTCTTTTTTTAAACCTTCCTTCTTAAAACATTTGGAGAATAAAGGTTTGTGTTATTGTATGAAATTTTCTCCATATTTATTAATATAACAATAATTCTTAAACAAGTTCTCGAAATAATTTAATTAATTGATGAATAATTTATGTTTTATTTTATTTTTCATTAATTTTAAAAATAATTATAACAAATAATTGGTCGTCTTTTTTTTCCTGAGAAAAGGTATAACATCCAATTATTTTTATTAAACCTTAAAATAATTAATCTCACGTAAATAATGAGAACTAATTAATTCTAAGGTGCATAAATTATTTTTTATGACATGAAAATTAAATTAGTAATGATTTCAGGAATATTCTTTTTTTTTAATGATAATTAACATGTCTATAGTTCAACTCTCTACATATAGTCAAGAGAGTTGACATATGATCCTAAAAAATAAAACTCCTTTTATAATATAATTATTGGTTTTGTCCACCACCATGCAACGTGGAATCATGGATCATAAACTAAATCGAGAACAAGAACATACATAGTAAAAGAAACGCAAATCCCAAATTTGCGAGAAAGGCAAAAACACAGGCCAAGATGGTCAACACTTTATTTGCCAAATGGAACAAGAGTTTTTGGTTTTCTTCCCACCAAGCATTTAATTTAATGTCCTTGTTTGGAAAAGTCATGCTCTAATCTCAACGTTCCTAGCAGCTACGAAAGTTTCTATACGTACAACTATTATTAATCTATTATTTAATTCCGGCCATCAATATAGATTAAAAATCTTTAAGAACATTTGTTCATGGTGGAGGATGAGCTGTTGACACCTGCATGTGAGATCCACGACCAACGCATTACCTGCTTAAACCTGTTTAGATAATCCAATCTACTAAGATAAGAGTCTATTTAATCGAATGCATGCCCCTTTTCTCTTCTTTATAACTTGTTCTTTATGATCCATCAAACAACTTCTGTAGTCTATGTCGAAGAAGAAACTCCGAAAGTCTGAAACACGGTGACATTTCAAAGTTAAAAATCTTAAAGAAGATTTTGACCGTTGAAAGGTAGAGTAGTAGCTACCAAATCAAGATAGAACACCAACTAGGAGAAGACAATCTGCTGAACTTTCTTTAACTTCTGTAATCTGGTTTTGAAGTTTTCAACTTTTCGATAATATAAAAAAAAATACTAATAACATATCATTAGAGTACTTGAAATGTTAAGTTATGTCATGCAATTATAATAAACCAGAAGCTTACATGGATAATGTTCAGGTGCCACCATCTCTCGGTTGTTCATCTTGAATTGTATTTCAAGTTTGACCGAATCAGAAATTTTGGCTGCCACAACAAAATGTAGACATTTCGGATAGAAGGAGTTTGCTTGCTCCTTCTTGCAAGTTCTTGAGCAAAGTACTATTTAGAGAAGAGGGTTTAGCTTCATTGTTCTAAACAAAACAAATGACTTCTACTGGATGAACATCCTAATTGCCAGCATCTGAGTTTAATATCGCGAAGCAGGATAACTTCTTTTCCTACGGTGCAAGTGATTGCTATGAGACTTATGACTTCGGCTTTTAGTCCTTTTACTGCAAATGAGACATGAAACTTTATCTAGAAAAGTGCAATCATGATAAGATTCAATGTGTTTGTATATAGATGGCTACTAATTATGACTAACCTGGACACAGAGTAATACAGAGTAAACAGGAAGATAACTGGTAGGGCCAATAGAACAGAGGCCTGAATCAAAAAATGTCATGACAACCAACTTATTAAGCATCTTCTTGGTAAAATCCAACATGAAAATACAAATATGAGGTCAAATTCAAAAGCAATATGACTTAACGAATACGTACTGCAGGCCAAGCAAGCTCCACATTTGCTAATGGCCTTGTTAGCTCATTGTGTTTAAGCATAAGTTGTACCTAAGATAATGAAGAGTTAAATGTAAATTCCAACAATTCAATTCAGAGATCTACCGTATTCTCAAGAAGAATTCAGAACACTGTCCACAATTGAGTACTAATGTTGTTGTTTAAGCTAATTAGGGTCAATACTTGCTCAGAACGTCACAACTTTGTTGGACTAATGTGTTTGATTAAGCCAATTATGGTTAAATGCTTTGCTTACTGATAACTATTAGCGAAAAATATTCGTGAAGCTTTTTTAACTTCTTTTTGTCCACTTTGTTATTACGTACATGGTGTAGTTCACTGCAGTGTTACCTTATGATGGAGTACAGACGCGGCCGTGATAAAATCTCTGCATGTGCGAACTATGATTTTCACGTACAGCTTCAATACAACACAAACTTTATCAGAATGTGATTTTATTGTGTTTAATACTTGATTGCTGTATGGGTCACCAAACTTCTTAATTTCCTGAGGTTAGAGGACAATATATCAGAAGGAAAGTGTAAGAAATAAGTGGAACTAAAAGATACGCTTCACTTACAGTTATATAGGGAACAGCCGTTTCTTTTAGATCTATAACTTGTTGTCTGGTGAAACTGATTAATCTATGGTAGAACTCACATGTAAAAAGTGTTTGAAAGCAAGCTTCAGGATCATTCTTACAGCCAATCAGTTGGTCCTTCAACTTTGCAATCCATTTCTTCAAGTTATTCATAATAAGCACATCAATAAGTAAGAAGGCATGCAAATTCTGAAGGCATACTACCATGAATTGAACTTCTTCACAAGCCATTAAAATATCACCGTTCAAAACAATGCTTTCATTAGATTGTGACAACTCACAGTAGCAATTGCTTCAAGATGACGTTGAGCCCATTTACTACTTTGACTTTTATTTTGTCCAGTGAAACATTGGAACTAATAGTTTAATAATCAGGGAATTAGATTCTTCGGATCCAAGATCCAGCACCTAACTGTCGTTTGATGATGGAATACCAAAATAAACTAACAGTTATCAAATATTAGACTTTAAGTTGAACTTTCAAGATCAAAAACCTGTCTCAGGGTCATGTCCAAAGCTGGTCTCAAACATTCATCCCATCGAGTCAATAGGTGATGCTGTTTGCAATCAGGTAAGCAAATAAATTAGTGAAGGTAGAAAACGATCGCCCAATACATTACAAACTACATGATTTACCTTTAGATATTCAAAGTGAACTGCCAGCCAACTGGGAAGCCCGTCCCCTTGAACCTGATTATAGGGAGGAAACTGATACTTTCAAGTCCTTACAGAACAATAAGATTTCACTTTTTTCTAGCATTTGATCTTTTATCATATACATGATATAAGGCAATAAAGAACTATTCCAGCAATGCCAAGGTAGGCGGTAGAAACGCAAGCGAAATGCACAGTTTATAAGTTGGAGGATGGGGGATGGGGACTGGAGGGCATTTGGGGATAGGGCAATTGGAAGGCTCAAAATATTTATAAAAGCAACCTCAAGACATTAAGAAAAGTAGTGTACCTTGTTTGATTTTCTAGTCATTGTATGTAACACCAAATTTGCCTTCATAAGTTCCTCCTGTAAACATCATGGGATCAGTAATAGCAGCTATTGAATAAGAGAACTGCAGCTGCTAACAGACCTGGGCCACTTGCAATGCATGTTCCGTTTCATCAATTCGACCTTTTTGTTCTTTGTTAATCCCCTGAAGCTGAACATCATGAGACAGTAAGAGGAATAACATCATTTCATTCTACAAGCTGAAAAGAAAATGTAGGACCCCACCAAACAATGGAAATACTAAGTGAAATTTACATCTTCTACTCTAAAGTTGAGCTCCTGTATCTTTCTTTCAGCTATATGCGCTCGGGCTTCAAGGGCATTCTTTTTCTCATTCTGAAATTCCACTTCTTTCCTAAGTTTGTCAACCTGTCTCCAAGGTTGAGAGCTTAACTGATTGATGCAAACAAGCAACATTACATGACAATTCACAAGTGACTAACCTGCTTTTCAAGTTCAGCAACTCGAATATAAGACCACAGTGTCTGTTCCTTGGCGTCATTAGGCCCTTCAAGCTATAATGGAACATATAATGAGATAAAATAATAAACTGTATGTCAATCAAATCAGTTCCATTCACTCCCACGATGAAGTTTAAAACATTATGAAGAAAGGAAAGAGTTGACAATAGAAACAACTAGAGTCTCATGTTGACTTCCCTCTATCTTTTTATGCAAGACTACTACATTTCTATCTGGAGAAATAGAACTTTTGTAGAAAAAACCTGAAACCTTACCTGGAATGATTCTAACTCACTGTGCAGCAGTGATATAACTTCTGATTTCTCTTCAATAATTTTCTCCATCAGTCTAATCTTCTCATCCTTGCTTCTAAGTTCCCGTGTCCTCTCATCGATACGTGACTCTTTAGAAACATAATAAAATGGGCCAAAAGATGGACTCGGATGTTATAAATAATGGAAAAATATCTAAATCACTGAGAAAATGTGGCCTGGGGAGAGTTGGGGAAGCACTCCCAAACAAGCACAGTGCTCAGAGAAAATCCAAAAGATCGTTGTAGAAACTTATTCAACTTATGTACTCGATCACTTTATTAGAAGGATGCTCATTCAGTAAGAATTCCCACTGAAACCCAGATTCAAAATCTATTGCAATTAGAAAAATACCTGTAGTATAAGTAAGCACTCTTATTGGTGTTGAAGTATAGGCAACCTATACTTGGGATAGCTCCAAAACTCTGATTTGAATAGGGGTTATAGCAAAATACTGCGCATGTACAATACTTTCTCATCTTCTTGTCAATTTAAAAACATTAGTACAACAAATGAAGGAATTATCTCTTCCTCAGTCCAATTAGGTGCTATTAATAATAGCAACAACTGTTCTATACTTCAAAAACTCGTATGTATAACCATCACTCATATATAGTCGAAACTTCCCCAAAAGAAGAACTTTTAGAAATGAACTTCAATATCCCACTAAGATTAATTGACATCAATGCCAAGAACAAGATGATTGGTCCTTTGAGTTAATACGAAACTATCATATAAGTAAACAAAATAGGCTCACAAACACACACATACAAGCATATATGTACATACGCACTACTCAACAACGAAACAGAGCATATCCCTGATCAACCCACGTAGTTGACACAACAACTCTAAACAATCCGACAAATGCCAAGTAACCCACTTTGGAAAAGCACCCAGAAGACACATTAAGCAGCAAGAAAGAGACATGAACAGCTAAAGAGACAGAACCTAACAAAGCAATATCAGACTTGAGTTGACTGAGAATACTTTCCAGAGACATGTATAGGCCGTCTTCGCCATGAGGCTGTAGCTTGGAGGTAGTTTCGGCGAAACAGAGAGCTGATAGAACGCAGAAGATGATCAGTGGCTTAGTTGAGAGCGCCATCGTCAGCTAGGTGAAGACTTCTGGAATCAGAGCAAAAAGTAACAGAGAAATATAAACGTTTGTTTCTGTCATTTCAATTTTGAAAGTAACCTACTGTCCAACATTTGGCAAAATAATAATAATAATTTTTAAAAAATCAAAATAATATAATATATTTATGTAATAACAGTCTAATTTTTTAATTAAATTTATGAATTTTAGGTAGGTCTCTCTTTGTTTTGGTATATAATCTTATCCAGATTTTATTTTAAATTAATAGGCAAACAATAATTCTTTTGCTCTTTCTACGAGGATTTGAACTTTTTGACTTGTTAGGGCTTAGTCATAACTCATAAAGGATAAGTTGATTAGGATGGCAATGGGTCGACCGTCTGTTATCAGGTAGACACGGCAAAAACAGCTCGGTATGATTTGGTTTGGCTTATTTTTGGTTCGGATTAGTCAAATTATAGGGTCGATTATAGTTTATCCAAGTCAAGTTATAGGTCGACCCGATTCGACCTGTGACCTGTCCAATTTTTTCAAAACGATATTGTTTTGAATTTTTTTTTTAAAAAATAAATGACGGCCAAGCCGCCTGGCCCGCTTGTAGCCCGACACCCGACTCATTAATATTCTTACTATCAAGAGCTAAATTAGAGGCAACTCGACCTTAATTTGACCCAACTTTAATTTTTTTAAATAAAAATATAAAAATAACATTATTTTATATATAAAAATCGAGTTTCAAATTAGAAAGGACTTGGATAACTCGAACATAAGCCCATTTCGAGACCTAACTTTTTTATAAAGAATGGACCAAAAATTTGGTCAACTCGAACTTGACTTGATTGCCTTGATTTTAAAAATATTCTATTCTTAAATAAATAATAAATGTGGAAGGCACTGTATAAGAGCTTTGTTCGTGCTTATTGAAAATATTATGATATATCAATTATATACACAATAAAAATGAAAAGTAAAATGATAATTTTTGTATTGAATATACACAAAAGAAAAAATAATATTTCGTCTCTTTAAAATGAAAAAAGAATAAATAAATACGTAAAAAATATTATTTTTTAAATAACTCATTAATTATTAAATACAACATTTTTAGTATGTTTAGTTTCATTTCTATTTTTAATCTTATCAAAGATTTATTCCATTGAGATTATAGTTTTTATTCTTTATTTTAATTTGTTCTTATTTATGAAAATTATAAAAATTAATTTATTATTTACAATATTTATTATTTAGTTATTTAATTATTAATACAATTAAAATATTAATAAAATAAATAAAAATAGGGAAAAAAAGAAAGAAAAAGAAGTGGCCTCCACAAATAAACTTTTGGCACGTATTATTATTATAACCCAAACCAAAAAGAAGCCCCTGAAATAAGAGTTATAAGGGATTAACCTTTGAATAGGTTGAAAGTGGAAGATGCTGACATGAAAAAACAAAGAGCCAAGGAGAGCCAAGAAGAACTTGCCGAGTTGGATCGAAGAGGAGCGAACGTAGAAGATGATCGGCAAGTCATTCTTGGCTCTAACTCCACTCTTTGATCTCTTCATGCGAGCCATCTTGAACGGATATAAGTGGTTTTCCGTTAGATGTCTATTTATAATAGAAATTTTGCATCATACATCTCCAAGAACCAGAATATGTTCCCTATATTCGACCAACTTTGCTTAGAAAGTGAACTCAGTAGAAGTTGGATTTGGTTGGATAAGTCAACTGGGAATTCATTCTTCATATATCTTGTAGGTGTCAGTCACTGGCTGGTTTTGTACTCTTCAATGGCTGACCAGTGATTTTGACTCGAAGAATGCCTCCAAGAAAATCTGAGAAAAAGTGCTTGGAGTTGTAGATAAGACCTTATACTGCATGCCACTATCATCTATCTTGATATTTGAAGAATAAGTTCCCAGTTGACAAATTAATGACAGCAACATCAGTCTCTTGAGTTCATATCAAAAAGTAGAGATTATTGCTCGAGTATGTATCAGATAAATCGGTGCAATCGTACGAAAAGGAGAGTGGAGAACAAATTTGACATGGAGTTAGCTAGATAGCTCTAGGTGCACTGATACCCTATTCTTGTATTCCCCTGGTCTTATCTCTGCCTGTCCTGTATGTGTAATATATATACAGGTAAACAACTTTCATGAAGACTCAATTCAAGGTCACCCACTACAAGTGAGCATGAGAAATAGTAATGCTTTGCATGTGGCTTGCATGAAAATATAAAGAGTGGAGATTGAGCCAAGAATGGGTTGCCGCTGATCGGGAAACTCACCGGCAAGTCGTTCTCGGCTCTATTTTGTTCTTTATTTTCTTCATGCGAGCCTCCTCCAGAGCTCAAACCATCGAGTCTCTACTTATTTGATCCATATTATCATTTGTTAACATCATTCGTTATGGTGATCATGAATGTTACTTTGTTTAATCTTATTTAATCCAGTTGATGGTCCTTAATTTGATAAGGTCAGAAGTCTTACCTAAATCCTTGGCAAGTATTGTTACTTTAGTGCTGGGAAATGGTCTACCTGGATCAACAAGTTGGTATCAATTTTTATTTTTTAAAATTAAAAACTCAATTTTAAATTAATTAAATCTAAAATCGATTGATTCAAATAATTCAAACAAAATATTAGTTTAATTATTTATATTAAAATGATTTTATTTTAATCTTGACTTCATCTAAATTTTAACCACCTTTAATTAAATTTAATTTTGTTAATGATTTTTATAAAAATCTCTCAATTAGTTAAGAATAAAGTTGCATTTAATTTTGTTATTGACTTTTATTAAAAACCTCTCTATTAATTAAGAATAAGACTGCGTATACTAAACCTCGTCACACCCGTATTTAACAAAATTTTTACTAGGTTATTATTTTTTTTGTTCTTTTGTTACTCAAAAGGCCAACTTGAATTCAGTTAAACTATTATAATAGGTTTAAAAAAACATTGTCACTTTGAGCCTGATTAAACTTAAAAAATTAGCTTAAATCTAATTAAAATCAAATTAGATTCAAAACCAATTCAAGCTAATTTACAAGCCCTATTTGATTATAAATGCTTTTTGCTCCCATATAGAGTAGATCAACACTTTCACTCTTTACATTCTATAATGTCCTCCTCCACACATTTCAAGTGTCTTATACTCTCTACGAACCAAAATGCTAGGGCCTTATCCAAATCAAGCTTCATGATCCTAGAAAATTGCATTGACAACAAGGCAACGCACCAGTTTGAATTCATGCTTAATTTCTTTCATATGCACATACTATTGCAATTCTTGATGACTAGAATTTTTATAAAAGATAATGTCAAAGCCTTCAAGATCTTGATTGGCCATCGTTAATCCAGTCTGCAACAAGCCTTAAGTAAGATGCAATAGTGATCTGGAGGCCAATTGGGGGAGAAGTAGAGAATTCACATCGACATGTTTAAAAGAACAGATCTTTATTTTCCCAGATAACAAGTTCAAGAACAAAAGGATAAACCACCATTCAATAGAGAGGGCAGTATGTTATCCATGTAAATATAAAAATCACAGATGAGCGAGTATCTTAGAACATCTCTTGTTATTGCTGACCATAAAGCCAAAAAGGAAAGTGCGTCCTGCTTCAGGCAACGACTCTGCCATTGACCCAATTGTATCACATTTCCAACTTCACCTGCAAAAACATGATGAAAATAAGAAATCTGAAATATTACAATGGATTGAAATGATTATAGCAAATCATTCTCAGAAAAAAATTATTTAACTTTCAGGCAATCTAGTCCCATTTGAATGATTCGGGATAAAATATGATGATTATCCAATGAAATCGAAGGTAGAATCTGGACATCTCAAACAACTCATGCATACTCCGTAACGATCTCTTTGTTTAGTTGCCATAAAAATATGCGAAATCACTTAAAACTCTTCAAATTTTATGATTATTTCAGTCATGGTTTGAACACTAAAAATTCATCCCTTTAAAGGAAGATATTCTAATACATGGTACAAAGATAACTAAACAGCACAAAGAATGCAAATCTTGGTGTAGACTAGCACATACCTCTTGTGCCTCTGAACAAAGGGTGAATTCTTTGCATCTTCGTCTGGAAAGGATCAAGTCAAATCAGAATAAAGAACAGGTCTTTTAGATGCAAGCATGCATGTGAGCTCTGTATTATATCGGTGTTCTTGTGTTTGTGAAAGAGAGGTACATAAATATATCAACAAACTGCAGCCGAAATCAAAGAAGTTGCATTGCTATTTCCGCGATTGTAGTACTTCCAAACTTATTATGAGGATTGCAGGTATGTTATGTGCAGGCTCTAACAGGTTCGCACTAATGACCATAGAACTGTTCATGATATTAACTTAACAATCTTACTGTACCATTTAGTTCCACTTAAAACTGTTATATCATTAATGATACTATGAAAGAAACTATTAGTTCTTGAACACTTGATAAATTGCAAATATTATAATGACGATGTATTGAAAGATGAAAACTCGTGTCATTTTCATTAACAGAAAAAGAAAACCCCCAGCATAAGATTAAGAATAAAAAAGGAAGACTCTTACTCAAGAGGGCAACGAGACACAAAAAAAGATAGTTCCTCACAACATTGGCTTCAAATATTATCTGAGGGCCATTCGCAGTTCATCTATAGACTTCTATCTCTCTATCTATTCACTTTCAAAAAATAAGGCAACACCACTCATGCTGGCACAATTAGACATTCAAGCTAATTGATATCCAGATTTTTTATATTAAAACTTTTCTCTAGAAATAAAAAAGATATCCTTATTTTTCATGTTAAAAATCTCCAAACTTTCTTTCAGAAATTG
>JANQAP020000231.1:852982-864927 GCA_026874005.2 Erythroxylum coriaceum | reverse complement strand
GCAAAATGACAGGAATTAATTTGGAGGTAGGACTTAAATAAACATGACCTGCTTTAAACCAAACTCCATCCCTTTTTGTTAGTTGACTGCTGAAAGTCTCTTTATGCTGTAAGTTGTCATAAAACTGATCCTAGGCCACTTCAACTTGTAAGTGCGCCCACCAATTCATTTCTGGTAGTGACAACGCCAAAAAAATCTCTCCTCTTCTACTTAAAATTACATCAGCACCTGAGTTATCTCTTCCTTGTTTATATTCAATAATATAATCATAACCCATTAGTTTTGGCAGCCATCGTGCTTGAGTTGGGGTTGTGATTCTTTGCTCCATCAAAAACTTCAAACTCATTTGATCAGTCCTCACCACGAAAGGTTTCCCAAGTAAATAGGGCCTCCACTTCCATACTGCCTTTACTATCTCTAGCATCTCTTTCTCGTAGGTGGATAAGAGCAAGGCAGATCCTTTTAAGGCTTCGCTAAAGAAAGATATAGGAAGCCCATTTTGCATGAGTATTGCTCCAATTCCTGTGCCACAAGCATCACATTTGACTACAAAGGATTGTGAGAAATCTGGTAATTGAAGAACTGGAGGTTAAGATAAAGCTTTCTTAAAGGAATTGAAAGCTTCTTCAGCCTGTGAGTTCCACTGGAAACCTTCTTTAGTCAACACTTGGGTTAAAGGTGTTGCAATTTGACCAAACTTATTGATGAACTTCCTGTAGTAACCAGCTAACTCAAGAAACCCTCTAACCTGTTTTGCAGAAGTTGACGTAGGCCATTCTAGAATTACATGAATTTTTGTTGGATCTACTTCAACCCCCTTTTCTAAAATAAGGTGCCCAAGATACCTTACTTGTGAATCTTCGAATTGACATTTTGATTTTTTTGCATATAACTGATTGTTTCTGAAAACTTCCAAGACGGTTCGCAAGTGTGATAAATGCACCTGCCATGATCTACTATAAACTAGTATATCATCAAAAAAAAAAATAATAAACTTACGCAAGTATGGGCGAAAAATATCATTCATCAGGTTTTGAAAAGTTGCTGGAGCGTTGGTGAGCCCAAAAGGCATAACCAAAAATTCATAATGGCCTTCGTGTGTTCGAAACGTCGTTTTGAAAATGTCTTCTTCACAGACTCTTATCTGATGATATCCTGAGCGTAAGTTTAATTTGGAAAAATATTTGGGACCATGCAGCTCGTCAAGAAGTTCATCCATCACTGGTATCGGAAACTTATCTTTAATGGTGATTTCGTTTAAAGCCCGATAGTCTACACAGAATCTCCAACTTCCGTCTGCCTTTTTAACCAAGAGTACCGGAGATGAGAAAGGACTTCGACTAGGACGAATTAATCCAGATTGTAATAGCTCCTGCACTAACTTCTCTATTTGAGTTTTTTGGTAATACAGATACCGGTATGGGCGGACGCTGATGGGTCCAGTTTGTGGTAGCAGGGGAATTTGGTGGTTGTGTTCCCTCTTAGGTTACAGCACTGTGGTGGCTGCAAAAATATCCTCAAATTCTACCAGGAGGGCAGTGAGATCAGCTAACAGCATTGTTGGGGACGTTTGATCAGTGGCTGCAGTCGTGAGATGAAGAAAGAGGCTAATATCATGAATGAGGCAGTATTCTTTTTTCTTAAGAGCTGCTACTTCTCCTTGCCTCATGCCTTGAAAGGTGACTTTCTTCCCTTCTGAATTAATGGACATTGTCAACCTATGGTAGTCCATCTCCACGGGGCCAAGCGTTGATAACCATTGTACACGCAGGACTATGGCACAAGCTGTCACAGGAAGGATGTAAAAATCGACAAGAGTTTTGAATCCCTGTATATCCAAAGTGATTGCATTGCATTTCCCTGCACATTCAATTTGTTCTTTGTTAGCAACCACAACATGGAAGGGTTTATCCACTGTCACCTGTAACCCGAGTTTCTTGGCTAGGGACTGGTCAATGAAATTGTGGGTGCTTCCGCCATCAATGAAAATCGCAACTTCTCGACCTTTTATTCTCCCATGTAATTGCAGTGTTTGAGGATATTCAATGCCAGAAATAGCGTGAAAGGAAATTTTTGGAGCTGTGGTGTCCCCTTTTTCTCTTGGTAAGTCGTCGTCCAAATTCATATCCTCCTCCCCGACATCTTCAATCATAAACAATTGAGGACGGCGACATCGATGACCGGGGGCAAACCTCTCATCACAATGATAACATAAACCTTTATCACGCCTCTCTTTGGCTTCTTGAGGTGAAATCTTACGTGTTGACATTGCTGGTGTAGCATCTGTAGTGTTGGTTTTGGAAGTTGGTGCAGATCCAAGCACCCCAGTAGTGTTGCTCTCTTTTGTCGTCCAGCTAGTTTTGGGTGTAGGTATTGACTTCCTTTGCAATGTGTTTCGTTCTTCGATCAGGCAAGCGACTCCAATGGCAGTGGCCAAGGTCCTAGGTTGCTTGATTTTGACATCCAACCTCACCTCGTCTTTCAAACCTGCAACAAAACAGCCCACAAGAAAAGATTCTGGTAAATCATCAACTCTGTGTGATAATTTTTCAAATTCTTCTTGATATACTACCACAGTGATAGTTTGTTTTAATCTTGTTAATGCTTCTGAAGGATCTTCATAATCGGTGGGCCCAAATCGTTGAGAACAGCCTTGGTAAATTCATCCCAATTCATTGGTCCCTTGAATTTACTGAGCCAATGATGCCACTGCAGAGCGATGCCTTCCAAGTGAAAAGAAGCAAGTTGTACTCGCTGGTTTTCTGTTATTTCTTTAAATTAAAAATATTGCTTCGCCTTGTATATCCAGCCCTGCGGATCGTCGCCATCAAACTTGGGAAAATATAGTTTAAGGTGATGGTTATTAGATCCTGTAAGGAGTGGGGTGTTGTTTGTGGTGTTGCGTTGTGGGCTGGTATGCGGAGGATGTTGAGAAGTGTTGGGTTCTAGTGGGGCAAAGGGGTTGGTTTCTTCTTGGGAATTGGTGATGGCTTGTAATTGGCAGTGTTGGAATTCTTGGGTGACTTTCATGGACTGTATTTCTGTGAGTATTGTTTGCAGGGTTTGGTGAACTTGATCTATACTGGATTCATAGCGACCTAACACCTCGTGCACTTCGTTGTGGAACTTGGCATTACTCTGAGTTCTAGTATTCATCTTGAGCGTAACCTGGCTCTGATACCAAATTGATGAGTAAATTTTCCAAAGAACAGAAGATAGAATAGTAAAAGGGACAGCAGAGGAAGGAAAAGTTCTCCAAATGTTTATTCTTAATTATTTCATGTATTGCAGTGGCATTTATAGCCGATTACAATCGGGAAGTAAAACAGAAAGTAACGTAAATTGCTAGATATTATTCTGAATAAATCCTCCACGAAAGTAGGTGTAGATAACTGGAAGGGAATCACATAATAATAGGAGTAGATCAGCAACAACTTAGCAAGAATATCTGAGCAGCAGTTTGAATGGGTCTTGTGTGGGTCTGGTGTCTTCAGTTGTGAGGTTTAGGATCGTAACAAAGTGGGATCTTAAGAGCTTAAGATTGGTCCGAAAAAATTGGGATACCTAATGTATATAAAAAAAATTTGACACGACAACTACTGAGTTCTCTCTCAATCAGTTTCCCGATTCTATATAGATTCTAAATGCACACATTCCACATCAAACAACTTGAAAAAACTATATTACCTTTTATTACCAACTTTCCCTTTTATTCAACCATGGCTAACACAGTCAACAAATGGAATTTCATTAATGAAATTGCGAATTTCAGAAGGTTTTAGTTAATGGTTTGATAGCAAAACCAACCTCTTAATCTTAAGTATAAATGTGGCAAAAATAATTCAACTTGTACTTTATATCGATTTTGATAAAATAATAATATTATTTTAAATTCAACTCAAACAAATTTTGATATTTTAAAATATTTTTTAGTGATATTTTTGAATACTTTTTAATTAATTTGCAGGATTTTCAATATTTTGACTATATGACTCTCTGCGTCTGTTTCGGGTGCTCGAGTTCGACCTGTTTCGTTTTCTACTCTACCCGTCAACCAGAAAAAGAACAGAAATGTCCACTTCATTTCCTATTCACAACTATCGCCATCATCATCATAACTCTTTATTGTCCACGCAGCCTCCTTTAATTTCTCTCTCTCTGTTACTCACTCACGTATGTGCTTACACTCACAGGCTATATAATTAGCAGTTGTATCTTTTTGGTTAAGGCAACAATGACTCCACTAAAGTACTAGCCTGCGGAACAATGTGCGAGTCTGTCTGATGCAATGGAGAAAGATAGCGAGACGATGAACGACAACAACCATAGATTCAACCTTAGAAAAGGGTTTTGGTCACCCAAGGAAGACGAGAAGCTCATCAAGTACATGTTAACAAATGGGCAAGGGTGTTGGAGTGAGATTGCTACGAATGCTGGTCTGCAGAGATGTGGAAAGAGTTGTCGTCTTCGATGGATGAACTATCTGAGACCTTGCCTCAAGCGTGGACCTATTTCTCATGAAGAAGAAGTACTTATCATTCGCTTGCACTCTGTTCTTGGCAACAGGTTTATCTTTTTCTTCATTTACAATATGCTACTTTAAACCTTACATATTCATTTACAGTGTGTAATATATTGGTCAGGTGGTCTCAAATTGCGGCGAGACTTCCAGGTAGGACAGACAACGACATAAAGAACTTCTGGAACACCACTATAAAGAAAAGATTGAGAATGAATAAGCTTCCTACATCTCCAAATGACAACGATTCATTTCCAGAGAACAGAGAAATAATGATGGGAAGTATCATTTCCATGCATGAACATGACGTTGTGCCAATGTGCGTGGATTCGTCTTTGGCACCGTCGACGACATCCATGCAACATATGGCCTCCGACCACCCATTGGATCCTTTACCAGTGATTGAAAACCTCTGCGACACTGTCGGATCAGCCAGTTTCTTTTACATGCCGACATTCTTAGCAGAAGTGGATTTAAGAGGAGGAATCCGCGGTGGTTATGGGGTTTTAGGGCCAAATAGTAAGGTGACTTCAGAAAAAAACGCTGGATCTAATAATAATAATAGCTACTTCATCGCTACGACCAGTACTTGCTTCAATAACAGTTATCAGAGCTTTGAAGTAGAGAAGATGTTCGGGGTTGAGAATCAGTGGCAAAGAGAAAATTGAACAATGAGTCAAGGTTATTGGAAGGTTTCTATGTCATTGTCATGTCCTCCAGAAAATTTAGCAGCATCTATAGTTTTGGACGAAGCTTGTGATCTTTTACTTTTGTTTCATCGATGTCCTGCAATATGTTGCCTGAATTTATTGTAAATTGCTAGTATATATAGAGGAACTAATATTATAATATCCTCCTAAATTTCACAGTTTCTTCACCTTTGATTCATCCGAATTAAGTGAAAGAAAACTCAGTTCTTCATTATCTTTTTCTGTTTACTTTAGTAGCAGCATCAGGCTATCTACATAGATATTGAGTTATACATTGGCATTTCACGCATTGGTTCTGGTTTTGGATAATCCCATTTGCAGTTACTCCAAAATTTCCTAGCTATCTTCGTAAATATTTCATAACTGACAATTTGATGATCTAGCTATGTAAATCTATTCGGTGACGATCTCAGATAAACCCGAACCAAATCCATTTCCAAACTGTCCATACTTGCTGCAACATTCTTTCATGTAGCTTTTGCAGCAACCACCATTTTCTCTTCTCTCCAAACTCTTGCAAGCATGCGCGGCCTTGGTTTCACATTTCTGTAGTTCACTAGAGGCTTTACAACAGTTCTTGGAAATATTATTCAGCTCCAAATTTTGATGTTCACAATTGCTATTAGATTGAACAACGTCCTTGTGTGATACACTGCTGCAATGGGATTTAGCGGAGATTCTACAGCAGTGGCTGGATTGGCAACTAGCCTTATGTATTTTGTTTCTTCCATTGTTTTCCAAATCCAATGAGTGGTTTGAAGATTCCGGAATGCCATGGTGAATAACAGTTTCGCCATGCGGGCGGTGGTGGTGGTGGTGTTCCTGGTGGTTGTGATGATGGCGGTGGTCCTGGTGATTGTGATGGTGGCGGTGGCGGTGGCTGTGTTTTTTCTCATGCAAGCTATATTTAACATGCGTACACTTCTCTGCCGATTTTTCAAGCTCTTTTTTGCCGCACAAGCTTGAACAACCATGCCTATCATGACTTTTAACTTCTTCTGTGTTGCAACAACCATGATCGTGGTTATGGTGCTTTACTTCACGAGTCCCTCGAGCACCTGTGCACCTATCATGATTCTGAGCTGATGAACCCTTGCAAGAACTTTTAGAATTTGAGTGTACTGAGCTAGAATTACAATCAGAAGCACAACTCTTGGCCTCTCCACACACCTTTCCAGCTTTTCCTGAGCAACAATGCTTGTTTTCATGAGACGAATTCTTATCACTAAGCTTCTCAGAAGAAGATCTGCAACATTTTCCAGCATGTCTATGGGTTCGTCGCAGAAGCAGCATACTGTTCATGATCACCACCAAACATGTGCCTGTATCTGCAAGAACGGCTGCCCAAACTAGGGGATGACCAGCAAAAGCTAAGGCAATAATGGCAGCTTTGGTAGATATTGACAAGATCACATTCTCAATCACTTTCCTGTGAGCTTTCTTTGCAAGTTGGATAGCTTTTGGTACCTTTCTAATGTCATTTGACATCAGAATTACATGCCCTGTCTCGGTTGCAAGTGCTGAGCCTGAAATCCCCATGGAGATACCAATATTAGCTGTAGCCAATGCAGGGGCATCGTTTAAGCCATCTCCAACCATTGCTGTTGGACCTTCATCGTCCATAAACCTTTTAACTATCTTCGCCTTGTCTTCAGGTAAGAGTTCTGCGTGGACTACCTCAATAGCATGGCCAAGCTGCACTCACACATTATTCATTGAATGATTCATATCTGCTAAATCTATAGCAATCAACTGATCAATATATATCGAGTATATAGTGAGGACAAGACTTTACCTGCTCCTGTGTATGAAACGCAGCTGCTTGACTATCCCCTGTAAGCATAGCGGTTTTAATGCTCATGGACTTCAAATCCTCAATTGCCTCAAGAACTCCAGTCCTACAGGAATCAGAAAGACTGAAAATTCCTGCAAGATTTCCTCCACAGTATATGTAACCAATGGTCCTTCCACTCGTTGCATAACCTCCTTCTGTTGGAACTACGTGATTGAATTTGCACGAACGTTAGTTGCCAGGGACCCTATATTTTTGTTTCAGGTAAAATTCTGCAAGGAATTAAATACTTTTACCAGATCCATATCCTGATCTGACAGCCATCTTTCTGTTTCCAATGTAAATATCTTTCCCGTCAATTTTCCCATGAACCCCTTCTCCGGGAAAATTCTGGAATTCCTCTACATGCTCAGGTTTTGGCTCTACAGAACATGATCTTCCATAGTTGACAAGTGCAGCTGCCATCGGATGACCCGACTTACTTTCAATACTTGATACCCTGACAAAATGAATCATCAAACTGAATCATATCTGATAATGAATCATCAAATTGTAGAAAAAATAAAAGAACTAGTTCATACCAATAAAGCAATGTCTCTAAGCTGACATCTCCGTAGAGAGATTTGAAATCTGTGACAACAAATTCACCTTTTGTGATAGTACCAGTTTTGTCAAAAGCCATGACTTTAATCTTGGCTAGTGTTTCAAGGTAGTTGCCACCTTTGAACAGAAGACCAGCTGTTGCTGCCTTTGTAAGAGCACAGAATGTTGCAACTGGAGTAGACAGTATAAGAGCACATGGACACGCACTCACTAAAACAACCAAAGCTAAATGAAACCAGTGATTACGATTATGAACTCTCAACACGAGTGGAACAACTGCCAAGCCAGCTGAGATGATTATAATAGCTGCAGAAACAGAACCAAGCATGATGACCTTATCAGAACTCCTCTTAAAAGAGTCGCACACCTAAGTTTTAAGATAGACTTCCATTGCTCACCTGGAGTGTAATACTGAGCACATCTGTCTATGAATCTCTGAGTTCTGGACTTGCAGTTCTGAGCGTCTTCCACAAGTTTGGTCATTTTAGCTACAACACAATCCTCAGCTAGAGCAGTGGTTTTAACACTAACATAACCTGAAATGGAACCACTTAACGAGGTTATAATGAAATTCAATCATGAACAATTTATACAGAGTAAAGGGAATTACCATTGAGGTTGATAGTGCCTGCCCAAACAATGGAATCTTTCTGTTTGGAAACTGGGAATGATTCCCCAGTTAAAGCTTTCTCATCCACTTCACAGTTGCCATCAACAACCACACCATCTATGGGTATGACTTCACCTGCCTTGACTGCCAAAACTGTGTTTAACTTGACCTCATCAGTATCTACTTCTTCACCAGTTTCAGCGATGACTGCTTTTTGAGGAGTCAAACTCATCAAAGACGACATGACTGCATTGGCCTGATAAGTTATATTTTCAGTACTCGGGATTCAATTTAGTTCATGTTATGCCAGCGATGTTCAGGATCGTGAATTGGACCTATAAACATCTCTTTAAAGCTCCTGGAAATGCATGTTTCAGATAGTTTTTCCCTATTACCTTGTAGCTTGCTCTTGATTCAAGCCATTCTGCAATAGTGAACAGAAAGACGATGGCTCCTGCCTCAGTGTAATCCCTCATAGCTATAGTTCCTATCACTGCCATGAGTAATTAATTCCAGTAAATCGTTAAACATGATCAATGATCAGTTCCGTTAATGAACAACATGAACAATAGCTAAACCCCATCACAGCTACAGAATCATGAAACTATAGACTGTGACTACGTAAAGAAGTCGCGTAATTCGCCAAATGGGTTTTTCTCGTTTACGAAACCATCATTCTAAATTTTTTTTTCCCTACTTTTTGTCACATGATATTTGATCTTCAGGATAAGCTTTTCAGAAGTTAGACTAAAAGCATTTTAATGGGTTCAAAAGTATGCATGACCCATACACGTGTCTGATCTAAGCTTAAAGTGCTCTATTTCATAAACCCTTACTCGGATGGCACATTCAGAAGAATAATTGTCCATTAGTTACTTTAACTTTGTTCCTGTAATAAATTTACATGAACTCCATACCTAATCCTGAACCATACATAATAGTATAGCTATGCTTTTATCAACTTTTATATTTTTTAAAGTGTTCTGAGATGAAAAGGCTTCGTAAAAAATTTAAAAAAACAAGAAATCTAGATTTTGACAGTATTCTTTACAAAAATTTTGTTTTTTCAATTGTTTTCTTCAAATCACTTGTAAAGGTTCTCTTTTCCTGGTTTTTCCTTATTTAAGCCCTTGTAAATGAAAGAAGAAAGTACTGGGTGGTAGGTTTAGCATCAACAGAGCTTTCTTTTGTAACCAAACAAAAAAATAAGAGATTGAGCATCAATAGCATTCTTCTAGCTAGTACATAAGAATCGAAAGTATAATACTACTTTTACAAGTAATTACTATGGGTTATAATTAATTATACAACAAAAGTCGTAGGAACAATTTTTCAAAAAGCAAATTGAATTCTTGGGATTGTATGTCTCACTTGGTGAATTTTTATACCCAAGTGGCACATTTTTTTCATATGTTATATAATATCAAAGTAGAAAAAGAGCATATGCTCCAAAATAAACAAACCAAAGATGAGAGTGACCGTAGGCTCGCCTTGGGCAAGGATAGGAAGGGCACTTCTTAGAGCTCACTTTTGACTTGTCCCTAGTTTGCTTTATTTTATTCTTTATGAAAGCTTACTATTAACAGTAATAAGGGGGAAAAAAGAGACAAAGTAAGGGCCTTTTTTCACTTTACCCAAGCTTGTAAAACTTTGGGAACGACATGCCTTACAGATTCATCTCATCCTGACCTTTCACATATTTCTTTTGTTATTTTCGTTACACAAAAAGAGCATAATCATTGAGAAAAGGATGCGCAAGAGCTCAAACTTTTGTGAGTATGACTTGTCACAGGTGGAGTCCTTATCGCTTGTAAAGAACCATTATCTTCTTGTTAATTTATTATTTTGTGTTAAAACAAAGAACTTGGTGACGTTTAAGATGTGAATTTATAAGATAATTAACATCATAGAAATTAGAAAAAAAAAACAAAAGTAATAGGTCACCTGCGATAATGACCAAAATGTTGGAATCGAGTCTGAAATTTTTGACGGAGGCAACCCCTTTCAAAACGACGGGTAGAATGCCGATAGCAACAGCTCCAAGAGCAAACCACTGAAGAGGAGGATACACATACTTCAAAAGTGATATAGAAAGTGCCACTCCACTTGCCACTGCATAGGGACTTGGCCATTTGTTCTTGTAATTCGTAACTCCATACACTCTAACATTTGCCTCTAACCCTGCTTGATTCAGTGCCTTAACTGTGTATAATAATTGCACAAAAGTTAGTACAGAAAAAAAAGAGGCAATATTTATGTGTTCTTTTGTTTTATCGTCTTTTAGATTGCAACTTAGAATAATTAAAAACAAGTACAAATACTATTGGGAATACCACTTATTCGTGCTCCATTATTTATAATATCTTATATGATCATAAAGCATATGCTGGCCTCTTGTATGCCAGTTGAAAGGGGTTGTGTTTGTGGCCTGAGTACATTTCATTAAAGCAAAAAAAAAGCAAGGAAAAAGAAAGAAAAAAAGCAGGTTCTTATTTTTCTTTTTATCCTTAGATATGACAATAAATGTAATTTACTCATCTTTGTTTCTTTTCTAATTTAATTGAAGAAAGTGGTTGTGTATATATATATATTTATATATTGAGACTCAAATGGAAAAGTTGATAGAGCTACGTAAGAGAAATCACTAGCTACAAGCAATCTCCTGCTTTGGCCGGTATGTTGTTACTAATATTATCACACCACTAAAGGCCAATAAGTTGATGCCTGTGACGTATTATCTGGACAAGCTATATTATGATTGTATCATTTATTAAAGAGCCATGCTTGTACAAAAAACTAATATATTCATCATCATTTTCCAGTAGGTGAAGTATCAAGTATATGAGAATAAAAGAATGTTTTTTCTTTTTCATTATTTTTTGCAGAGAACAAAAAAGGAAGAGGGTTCAACAGTTTCAGATCAATTATTTACCAATCTGGAGCTGAGATGTGAGAAGATTATCATGTACAACCATGACTGTTTTCGTTGTGACGATCACTGAGTACTCTTTGATACCGTCAAGAGACTTGAGGATGTTCTCGACCAAAGGGACCTCCGATGTGCAGCAGAGCCCCAACACATCAAAATAGCTTTTCTGTAACTTCTTGGCTGCTCCTCCTGCTTTGTTCTTTTCTTGGGCAGCCATTGTTATCTCGAAATTATGGTCACCTACCTCGATAGATCTCTGCAGAGAAAGAAAAACAAACAAACAAACAAACATAGAAGTTATGAATGTGGGAAGAGGACGGACGGAGATGACCAAGAAAAAAGCCTTACTTTGCGTGAATGTATAAGCACATAAAATGTGTCAGTAACTATATATATATATATATGTTGTACACACGCATTGAAGAAAATGTGTATAGAAATTTCTCGTAACCATAAAAGGTGTTGGAGAAGAAGACTCTACCTGTCAATTACTGAACCAAAAAGGAAGTGAAAGCTTAGAGAGCTTTGTTATTGGAGATAGGAGGAGTGAATGCCATTGGAGAAGGAAGGGGGGATTTAAGTAAGGAATGCACGAGCTTGATTGGTTTTCTTCAAAGAAATGTATACATATATGTTAAAGTGGAGAATCAGTTAAAGGCTATAGAATGGAATCCACGTGTGATTCCACCCATACATTTGCACTTTGAGTTGTTACTCCTAGGCATATGTTCTTCAAATTACTTTGTTAAAGGTTGAATGCTCTATTATTACCTAACTAGGGA
>JANQAP020000231.1:813385-845264 GCA_026874005.2 Erythroxylum coriaceum | reverse complement strand
TTTGCATGGGAGTCTCTTACCTCCGAATGGGCCAAGAAGAATGCGAAATGGTCCTGGGCTTAGAATGGCCAATATGTATAAGACTGGTCTTTGAAGATCGGACCAATCGGCCTGTGGATCATTTCGAATGGGCTCGGGCCCAGCACGACCGACTCGACCATACCATATAGCATGAGAGAATCCTGGGGAGATTTATAACTTTTAATTATGAAATTAATCATTCCGTGGCTTTTTTTATGAATATTTCCAAAATCTTGGAGTTGTATCTTAACGACCGAATCCCAGAGATTAATGATCTTGGTTAATAACAGCCGACTGCGTTTTCAAAGTACTTAAACTACTTATAAATCTTACAAATTAGTCCTAACTAATGGTGGTCGATTCTCACCGAGAGATTCTCTACATATCTTTTCTGTGTATCTTTTCTTTTCTTTCATTTCTCAAGTGCAAAAGGTACTTAAATTAATCTCTCAATGTCTAGTTATCTATAGCTAAGCTGTGGCAGTAATGGGTGATCAATGTTGGCTAAATGCCAACTTGATTAAGAGGAGGTAATGAGGTATACTAAATATTAAAAATATTCCTTCACTTAATAATTTAAGGGTTAATTAAAAAAAATACAAACTTAAATCAATTTTGTAATACTAACTTAAACCTTAAAAAGTTGAGTTAAAATGTTTCAATTTTTAATTTTTATCCAATAAAACAAAGTTTTACATTAATTTTTTTGTTTATGTGAATGTTACGATCAGCAATATTAATAAATTAAAAAATATAAAATATAAAATGATTATGAAATAAAACAAATGAATGAGTATATAAATATTTTTAGATTTTTAAGATTTTCAATTTATTAAATGATAAAATTTATACATGATACAAATATAATATGTGAAAGTTACGTTATAACAATACTAATCTAACGTAACTTACCACATCATTGGCATTAACAAAAAATTTAACATACGACTATTTTTACTAAAAATTAAAAATTGGAGAAAGTTGGTGTCACTTTTTAAATTTTTGATTGATATTGCAAAATTAAATAAAGGTTAATATATTTTTATCACAATTAACCCATAATTTAATATTGCCAAAAGGATTAAATAACCTTTAATATTCAGAAACTCAAAATACCAGGTCTTCAATGTTTTTAAAGTAACCCCTCCCATACTCCATAGGCCAATAACGAGTTTTTGATGAGTAAAAGTCGAAAAAGTCGACATCAATCAATATTCTCGATCGTGATATTTTGTTCTTCTAGTGTTCAACTTAGAGGAATTCCATAATTGAAAAGACAAAAGTGGTAAGGTAGCAAAAGCAGTAAAGCCTTACTCTTCAATTTTTATATCTTTGAAGATTAAAAAAAATGTCGACCACAAAAAATGCATAAATGTTTTTAAAGTTTGGAACATTGTTTAAGAAGATTGAGTTGGATAAGACATTATTTGTCTTCACTCTTCACTGGTATTGCTTAGTTCGTATTTTATACAGTAGGATAAAAGACGTTTATTAAGATGGTGGATACTAGGAAGGACCATTAACAAATTAAATTGCACAAAGATTACTATATAGGTGCGATGGAATGCACGACATTAAATATGTGTGGTTACGAGACACTCGTGACAAACCTGGGAAGATGATTTGAGAAGTAGATAGTGACTTGAATATTTTACACCAAGTCTTTTCTTGCCCTTTTCGAGTTGGATGATGCACTTATCAATTTGTACCTACCATATATATTTAATTCGTTTTCAGTTTTCAATTAAAAGTAGGGTTGAAATATAATTTATTATATAAATTGTATTAATTAAAAGACGATTAATTATCAAGATTTAATATAATTTATTAACTCAAGTCAACAATAACAATAACAACACTTGGTGAGAACCCAAACGACGGATATGAAGAGATCTAATAATACGATGTTTTACTCATAATCGATAAAGAAACTATTTTCGATAGACCACATGCAATGTAAAATAATGATAATACAAAATTTTAAATAAATACCTATAAATAAAAATATAAAAATATACGATACATAATATTGTACATATAGAAGATTAATAATAATAATAATAATAATAATAATAATAATAAATACAAACTAGAAAAAGATAATTACAAGAGTAAATCAAACCAACCACGTCAAAAAAAACTATAAACCAAAAAATTCGAAGGAAAATATCTAAAATACCTAACAAAACGATAATAATCTCTTTGCGAGAGATCCTTTATCCATATCCTTGTACGTTAAAATTTTTTAATTAGGGTCATGTCTTCGGTAAGTTTCAATATAATCATATCATTCTTGATCATTTCTCCCAATTCTTCTTAAGCCTTCATTTTTTTCTCTTACAGTTTCTAAGTACTATTTTCTCTCATCCTCTCGCTGAAGCGTCAGAATGTCTCATTTTAATATGTTTAAACCACCTAAGTTTCGTTTAACTCAATTTTTCATTAATATCAGTCACATTTAATTTTTTATTACTATAAAATAAAAATTATTTAAACTGTAAAAACTCAAATTATTCTCCACATAGAGACTATTAGAAATTCCTCAGAGATTTCATTGGCATAGATATTATAATCATATCTTTCCACACCAAATACTTAGTTCTCAAAATTCTAACTTTAATAAATAAATAAATAATAAATCGGTAAGAGATTCGAGTACGTTAATTGTTAGGAATTTGATTTGGTACTATCAAATAAGTTAATATTATAAGGCCTTGTTTATCAATAATGAAGAGGTGGGAATGGAAACTTTGATTCTCTAAAATTTACTTGTTTAGTTATAGGAAATAAATAAAATAAGAAATGATAAAAATTTTAACAGATTTTAAATAATTTTAAATGTTTTTTTAATGTGTGGATATAACCTAAAATCAAACATCAATAATAACAAATAAATAGTTGTAAATATTATTAAAATACTTTAATGATATTATTAGTATCATTTCTTATTAAAATTACACATTGAGGTCTTTTATATTTAATTTTTAATAATTTCTATTTTATTTAATTAATACTACATCAAGTAAAATAGGTTCTTTTCTTAATTTCATTCTCATCATAAAAATTATTCATAGTAATTTTAAAATAATAATTTTATTAATTAATTAAAAATAATTTTAATTAATTATTTATAAAATACAATATATTTTGCTTAATTGTTTAAAAAAATAAATCATAATAGTAACTAAATATGAATAAAAAAATTGCTCATTATCATTTACTTTTAGTGATTAGATAAGAAACACTCGTAACCATGATTTTATTCTTACTCATTTTTTATTTTTATTCTTTCATTAGCGATCACCAAAATGAGACCTAAATATTATATGTGAATAATCAAAATTTAAGGACCACTTAAATAAAATTGAGCATTTAATTTACTATGAGATGCACAATTCACTTCTCATATTTTAAGCAAATAAAGAAGAAACAAATCCTGCTTTTCTCACAAATACAATAAGTTGACATTAAATTTACAAAATATGTAATTTACGAGATACTATACTCTTAAAGATTTTATTTAAAACATTTTTTAAAATAATAAAAAATACAAAGTTCCTCTTAGGTAATTTTTACAACTGAGACAAAGCTTTTTATGTGTTGGTTACGAACGAATTGAAGTTGGTAGGCATTACATGCACACATCTGAGGAACTCTATAGTCGTGAAATAAAAATGTATATGGGCAGGGCAAGTGAGTGAGCAAAGCAATGATGGGTTTTGCGTCCGAAGGATATATGAGAGATTTTATATGGTCAGTTGGAGTGTGTGTCATCGCCCACCATTCTCGTAAATGGGAACCATATCAAAGATTCAGCTTTGTCCTCTTTCTTTTGCATCGATTCTTTCAGGATGAAAAGTCAAATTTCATTGCATTATAATGCCAAAATTATTGCCTTCCACTACATTATGTATCTGTAATTGGATGATGGAAGCTCCATCTCCCTTTTGTTATCTTCCTCATCAGCTACCACCCTTGTTCAGCTATTATTGCTTGCCTTGAACCTTGTTTTCCTCCACTTACCAGTGGGTCTCTTGCCATGATAATTTTAGTTTTTATTAATTTATTATAAACCTTTTAATTTAATATAATTTTTTAAATTTTCTAATTTAATAACGAACATTTAAAATTCGTATAAATCAAGCTATATTAATCACGTAAAGATATATTATCTTTAAATTATTTATACTTAAAAAACACATGAGATCTTACAAAAATTTTAATTTGTGTATATCAACTTTATAGTTGAAAGAAAAGTTAGTAGAAGAAAAAGATTGCGTCAAATAGAATAATTATATTGGAAATCCACCTCCTCAGTTCAAAGTCTTAAAGATAGAGAAAAGGAATAACGCCAAAGATATCGTGACTATGGAATCCAGAATTCATATTTATTATGGTAAATAGGCTCAATTATATAATTTATTATTTAATAGTTACTAGTGACTATTGCTATTAAATAAGAGATTTTTGTTTTATATAAAATATTTTTATTATTTATAATAATTATCAGTTCAGTCGAAAAATAATAGGAGCAGAGTGATTGAAAGATTTGTGTAGTTTATAATAATTACCAATGTACTGAGGAATCAATAACTTCGTAAAGTTTATGTCCCAAAATCACCAAGCATTTGTTTAAATATATATATATATATATATATAATTTTAATGTGATAATGATTTGGTCAACTTAAAGTTCTTATTTGAACCACCGCCTGCCTGCATGAGTGTGAAAACGATGGAAGTGGAACTTTCATTTTCCCAATGACGCAATCTTCATCCCATTTGACCTATTTTCTCAATATATAATATAATTAAATTGACACCTGTGTTTTACATTTACATTTGAATATACTATTTGTAAAGTAATCTGGGTTGAATTGTTCTTTTTTTTATTAATGAAATCTTAGTAAAAGGTACCGTAATTGTTGCCCTTTATTTGTTATTATCCCTTTTTTTCACTGAAAATTTTATTATGATTTGCTTTAAAAGTGAGGCAATTATCTCCATTAAGTGATGATCCAAGCATGAATGTAGTATGAGAAGAGATTTATATAAAAATATGACATAGATGATACGACCTATAGGATAGAAATATATAGTACTCTCACGTTGGAAAAAGACTTAAAAATGAAGTAAGTTATATAAAAGGTTAGGACTCATAATCTACTTTCTTAAGATTTTTGGTTGAGATATGATATTTTGGTTGTATATGAGTTCACTTGGGTTTGGTTCAATTTCTTCCCACGCCCCTTCAAAACCCTGCATTGATGTTAGAGTTAAGTTGGCAAAATTCGATCAATAGAGATTCATTAGTTTGAGTTAAATAAATAAGAGATTCATGAAATGACTCAAATGGCTTATCATAAACTACAAGTCGAGAGGGAGTTAATCTGATATGAATAAATCCACTTAAGAGGAGGAGGAGATGTTGGCATATGATAATGAATTTACATGTATAATATTCTTAAAATTACATGATAATGAAGTACAATATCGTAGGCTTGATTTAAAAATGGCTTTTGTCATTCTTCTATTAATTCAATAATGACTTGCATAAGAATTTATTTAATTTTTGACATTATAAATATTTGGGTCCATGAGAATTATTTTTAAAAGTGTATACATTTTAAAATTGTTAGACCAAATTACAAAATTTTTTGTATAGGTTTCTAACCATTACAATAATAACATGTAGTAAAATTTTATCACAAGTATATCCATTTGTAGTAATTTTTTTTAAAGAAAAAGATACAAACCTTCCATATAGTTAAGAAATCTTTGAAAAACCCTATACACTTTAAAATTATTGAATTTTTATAGTTTTTAATTTCTTAGAAAAATGCTTTCTAATAGACTTGCGTCAAAAAATAATGACAAAAAATGTAATAGAAACATCATACATGGACTAATTATATGCTATATATAAGACGGTTCAATTAATTTTTAAACTCAAATCGAACTAATTAAACTTGACTCAAACTAATAATTTATTATAATTATCTTAAATTATCAATTTAAGTCAATTTTACTTTATTTAGATGAGGTTTAAGAGTTTTGTTGAGTTGAGTTATCATATCAGTGACATCTGATAATAATCATAAATTTGATACTAATATTATATGTGTTTTCTCGTTATTCTTTAACTAAAGTATAAGAGAATATAGTTTCTACAAAACTAAAAGCTAGAAGAACCTTTTTAATAATTTTAAATATCAAAGATTTTTTTTCTAATTCTTAAACTACAGTGAATGTTTATGTCTTTAACTTTTTTTTATGAACACATCCATATTACTCATTCAAACACTAGTTAAATTAAAAAATAGTCAGACTTGTATTTTGTTCATGTTCATGGATTAAACAACTATTCCAACAGTATTTCACATTTACGTGATAAAGACAGGAAGTAGAATCAGATTCACAAGTTATTGCAAGTGTAAAACGATAACCTCGCAGCCATTTCAAGTGGGCAATTATTATTTGCCCCAAAGAAGAAATCATATCACATTTCCGTGGGGGCAAGAAAACTAAACCCCGCATGACAAGCACTAGTCTTAGGGCACGCGGCCCTTCCTTCCACCAGGCTATTATGAGCTACGTGAACAAAATTAACTGGACGAGACAGAGGCTCGAAGAGCAGCACTAAGCCACTAACAATGTTGCAAATGTTGAAACACTACGCAATATTTGATTTAACAGGAAGGAATTCCTGAGCCTTAAGAATAGTATATTCATAGATGGGTTAGTGACGAGTGTGTGTGTGCCTGAGCAGTCCAAAGTTCTGGTTTTGAATGAAGTGTCTTTATCCAACAAATAGAGTCCTGCACCAGAAACTTGTGAGCTCATATTGTACTCTACCATCATCATTTTACTCAATCATATCCTGTTTGTGCTCTTAAGGTTAAGGTACGACTTTTGAAGAATCCATTGGAAGGTTCTCTACTGTCATGGCCAATGACGTCCCCGCGCTATGATTGTGTCGTGTGTCTCACTTACTCGGATAACAAGTCGAATAATGAGAAGAAGAAGGAAATTGAGAAGGCTGAATATATTAGCTTTATTTTTTAAAAATAGATATCGGAAAATCGTCTTGATCTATAACTTAATTAATGTGTTATTAATAATACTAACTAATGTAGGAAGGTGTCATTTGATACTGAGTAACTAAGGAATCAGAATAAAATAATAATAATAAAAATAAAAAATTAAGAATCAGAATAAGATTGAATTACTAATTATGCATTTTTGCTAAGTAATCAATAACTATAGGATTAAACAAATTAATAATTACGTCAATATTTGGTATCAAGTATTAAAAATAATAATGAAAAATTTTCACTCATATTTAATTATTTTATAAATAAATTAATCAAAATTTATAAAATTATGAACACTTTTTATAATAAAAATAAAATTAGAAAAATTGAAAGAAACACTTGTTTGACTTAATATAACATCTGTGAAATAAAATCAAATAACTATTAAATAAATTAAATATAAAAACCGTTATATGTAATTTTAATAATATTATTGTAACAAAAATTAATATTTTAATAATTTATTAATAATATTCTAATAATATCTTATCCACTGCTTACTTCTCATTCTTGGTATTTGATTATATTTTATATCCACATTCTCGCCAAAAATAAAAGTTTAGAAATATCTAAAATTTATTCCAGTTTTGATATTCTTTATTAGAGAATTAAATTTGCATTCTGAGTTATTTGTTATAAAAAAACTAATAATTATCAAATTACTTCAAGCCTACTCCAAGGTGAAGAAGCGTCGGTGTCATATTGGATCCTATCTTGGTCATTAATAACGCTAGTCTAACCAAAATTGTTGGGGAGTTATTTATTAAATTGCTGTTTTAAGAAGGTGATTTAGGAGTGAAATGAAAAGAAGAAAGCAGCAGATATTAACGAACTACCTTAGATATTGATTCTTGAAGATGTATGATGCAATTAAGGACATGTGACATCTCATTTGAAGTACCAATTCTTATACAAGAAAGAAAAGGAAAAGTAGAAAAAATTGTATAAATTTATTAAAAATTATTGTATTGTAATTAATTATCTTGAAGCATACAATAATTAAATTATATAGAATGATTGCTAAACCTTAACTAGTTCAAGTACTAAGAAATTTGATGAGACGTTCTTATCAGCAACACTGAACATCTTTTCAACTTAAGAGCTCTTCTTATCAATAAGATTGAACATCTTTTAGATGTATATGGAAGTGAAGGTTAAAAGAACAAGTTACTAATGTTAAATATGAGGTTGGAGTATTATGTAATGGCTTCTAATGATTTTACTTACATAATGCTAACGCCAAATTACAAAGTTGGATATTTTGTTTCAAGAACAATTCAACTTTTGTATAAATTTTTTTTAATTTTGTGCAAAATTCTCTAGCTAACTCTCATTGGTCTTCTATAAGCATGCAAGTGTATTGAAAATATCTTTGTCTCAGACTACCTCTGGTAAACACATCGACATATTGGACTGCCGACTCTAATATCTTGGAGGTTGAGTTCTATCTAGTTGGGCAATCCCAAGCTAACTTCTTCGTACTCTAAATATATAGCTGTCATGTAGTTTCTTCAAATTTCTCAACTCTTTTAATTGTTGCACTTCAATATACTACAATATTCCTAATCAACTATATTGCTTCATTTTGTCATCTTCAATTCATCCTTCACAATCAAATTCATAATATGCTCAAAACAACACATACAAAATAACCTTCGACTAATAAATAAGCTCCCAAATCATATCTTATTTTTTAACTTTTCAATCACAGCATCATTTTTGCTACAATTATCAACTATTGTGGTGGACAATTTGGTGTTGATATTACAATCTATTAAATAGTCTCCTAACATGATTGCCAACCTTTAGCTTGTATGTGGTGTCATCATATAAATGAACCTATCGTGTACAAATATGACTAACATCAATTATGATATAATAAAAAAGTAAATGACAACAATATTAAAGAGTATAAATTACCTCAAAAGTTTATTTCATAGAGTCTAATCATTATCAACATAATGTGATGTCACCGTCATATAACCTTTTTTTTTGTTATCGATTGTTCATATATATATTGTAATAGCAATCTGTCCTTCAATACTCGGCAATGTTCTAAAAATTTCTTTCTTCTTATCCTCATATATTTTGATAATGTCCTTCTTCAACATATTATGAGTTAGAAACTTACAACGAGTTGTAAAACATCCTAAATTTTTTGGTATCAACTATAGATAATGGAGAGACGCTCCTCTCTGGAGCCCTAACCAGAGACGCAAACACTTAGGAACAATCAAAAGAAACAACACAAGATCGATCTCTTACCATATGAGAGTGAAGAACGGTAGATTGACAGCGAGAATGGAGAGTGCGAAGAGGGAACAACCCTAATTCGGAAGCTTCCGGAAGAGTATATGCATGTGTACTAACGATTTACTCCAAAAATAAATAATCTTTCAAGAGTTTGTTACCAAACGACATCATCTCGTACTGAATAGCTTTTATTTCGATTCGTAGTCATTTTAAGCCCTATCAAGGGAGTCAATTGATCTCTTGGCATGTACTGAAATAGGAGACTTTCTCCTACTTATTCATTAATATATTCTTTTAACTTTTAAAAAAAAAAACTATAGATAGTGGATGTTCACCGCCAATTATTATAGAAGCAATCAAAAATCTCGTTATGTTGTTATCATAAGATGTTGCAATTGTTTCAATCTTCCTTCTCTTAAGGTTAAGAGAAAAAAAAGTTGGCCTCTTGATATGATCTTCTTTCTATTATACAAATAAACGTGTCTTTTTAAATGAGACATTTCACCTTTTGAACTTCTAGCCAACATCTTCTGACAATACTTACATTCGTCTTTTTCTATTCCGTCTATTGATCTAATCTTATTGAAATGATTTCAAACTTTACTTTTCAATTGACTTAGAATTTTATCTTTACTTGGTGTGGGATTAGAAGTTTTTACTCCTGTCTCCGATACTGAATTACAACTCTCTACTAAAAGAATATGTTTATTCATTTTAAACAATCAACATATAAATATATACATGTTATTCATAATTATAATTGATCATTGATAAAAATGGGAGAGAACAGGAGAACATAAACTATAATCATAAATTTAAAGTTTATTAGTGACTTATACAGTCACATACACCCGTGTAATGTATGACATGATCTCGACGTGTATGTGCCCATGAGATCATGTCACACATTACACAGGCATATATGTGTTTTCATAAACTTATACGATCACGTAGATTGACACGATCACGTACATAGGTGTGTATGTGATTGTGTAAGTCACTGTAAAATTTTTATGCATACTTGCACGATCACATACATAATAATATTTATATAGTCATATACACAGGCACTGTAAGTTTTCAAAACTTTATAGTCACTTACATGGCCACACACACACCTGTGTACGTGATTGTGTAAGCCCACGAAAACACTCCTCATCTGATAACCATCCCAAAAATTTAAGTATTTCACAAATTCAATCTTCAATTAAAAGATTCAAAACAAACATATGATTAAGGAACTTTACCTTGGTGGGTAAATGGTGAAGAAGTAAAAAAAAGGCAGCGACAGCACAACAGGACGCGTAACGAAAGGGCGACAAATTGATATGAGAGGGAGAGAGAGAGTCTAAAGAAGGTAAGGAAAGAAAAAGTGGGGAAAAGTTAACCTAGACTAAAATGACGCCATTTTTCATCATTAGAAACGAAACATCTTAGCATAAAACATATTTCATTTTAAATGCAAAACGATATTGTTTAAGTTTTAAATTTTATCAGGCTTCAGTCTAGGCTTAGGATAAATGGCCGGAGCCCGAACCCAAGCTCGAGCCTTGCTTGGTACAGACAAATTTTTAATTTTAAGGCTCGAGTCCAAGGCCTAGTCAAACCTCGGACAGGTCACCTCTAATCAAGTATTAAAAATGATAATGAAAAATTTTCACTCATATTTAATTATCATATATTTTATTTTATAAAAATTAATCAAAAATATTTCAATGATTTATAAAATAATTAATTTTTTAAAACTTATGAATAATTTTTATAATAAAAATAAAATTACAAAATCATTATATTAAAATCAATGAAACAAAATAAAATAATTATTAAAGAAATTAAATATAAAAAATAGTGTGATTTTAATTATAATGTTTTAACTATTGATAATGTTTTAATAATATCTTATTCACTGCTTATCTCTCATTCTTGCTCTGATACCGTCTAATGTGACGCTTCAATCACTCTTAAACTACAATTATCTAAATTATTCTTAAAACATAACATTAATTATCAAAATCTTTATTAATTCCAAAAAAAAGACGTTCGTAAGTTATAAAAGTATTTTATACAAATACAACTACTAAACTGTCATATTCAAAAATCCTGATTTGTTATTAAAAAAACTAAGAATGATCTAATTACCCTACTCCGAGGTGAGGTGTCGGTGTCATGGTGGATCCTATCTTGGTCATTAACAAAACTAGTCCAATCAAAATTGTTGGGGAGTTATTTATCAAATTGCCGTCTCTAAGAAGGTGATTTAGGCGTAAACTGAAAAGAAGAAAGCAGCAGATGTTAACGAACTACCTTAGATATTGATTGTTGAAGATGTGTGGTACAATTAAGGACATGTGGTGTCTTGTCGAGAGTCCCACATCGGACAAGTACGAGTGTATTCAGTGATTTATAAATGTGTGCAAACTTTTTCTCTCAAGTTAACTTTTGAGGTGAGTTAGGCTTTTCAACATATCTCATTTCAAAATTTGGTCCTAAAAACTTAAATAAATATTATACAAGAAAAAAAAGGAAAAATAGAAAAGTTTTATAAATTTATAAAAAAAAATTTTAATTAATTATTTTGAAGCATATAATAAGTAGATATCAGAATTATTATAGATCAGCTTGAACATGTGTTATTATGAATAGTGTTAGAACAAAATCTCCACTAAAATCATATTAGTGAGAAATTCATTATTCTTGATAATTTTTTAATTTGATTCAAGATTAAAGAAGAAAAGATTTTAAATTATGAATTAAAATTTGAAGTTGCCAAATTTGTGACTTCTTAATATCAAATTTTTATCCAATGTTTTAAAAACCGAACCGAAAGTTAAACTAGTGTGACAAGAGGTTTAACATTTAAAAGGTTCAACCGGTATTAGACCGTTATAAAATTAGTTAAAGATTAACTAAATTTAAATAATTTGAAATATGATTAAAAGATAATATACTTATCTTTTAAAGAATTTGATGTTTAATTGAAAAAAATTGTTAAATAAAATTAAACAAGAAAGTTGAAAACTTAACAAAAAAAAATTGAATGGTTCAAAGTTTTTATCTTTAAACTGGTCGGATTAGTTGAATTTTTTAATTATTTTTTATCAAGAAAAAATATAAAAATCTTTACAAACTTGTATAAAAGTTAGTATTAATCATTTGAAAATTTATAATTCTCTTGATTCTAAATTAAAGCTTAATCTTATAGGATGATTACTAAACCTTAACTAGTTCAAATATTAAGAAATTTGATGAGAGTTTCTTATCAGCAACACTGAACATCTTTTCGGTCTCAAGAGCTCTTCTTATCAATAAGATTGAACATCTTCTCAATCTTAAGAGCTCTTCTTATCAATAAGATTGAACATCTTCTCAATCTTAGGAAGAGCTCTTCTTATCAATAAGATTTAACATCCTCTCAATCTTCAGAGCTTTTCCTATCAATGACTCTACATCTTTTTAGATGTAATGGCTAGGAATCCAAGGTTGGAGTTTTATGCAATGGCTTGTAATGCTGTTACACAGTCCAGCGAATACTGGGTTATATATAGATAGTCATGTGGGCTACTCTTATGGAGTCTCTGGACTTGACAAAAATCAAAATAGTGACTAAAATCACAGGGCTCCTCCTTAAGGAGCCTAAATGGTGATTGATCCACTAATACTAATAATTAAATCGAGTCTGTCACGTAACTCAGGAAAGCTTTTCAAAGTAACATCATTACCCTGCTGGCAAATCCTTCAGTAACCTGCAAAACAATTCACTTGATTCAGCTGAAGAAAGTAAACAGATCAATTCGATGTTTATGGATTTTGCATCATCTTCCCTAGTAACTGGATCATCTCTTGCATTGAAAACTAACCACAAACCATACCACTCCACCACTCGGATTCCTGGATGAGAAAAATATCAAGTAACTTGCAGGTAATTCATCAGGGGAGAAAGTGAAACTGAAGCATTGAGAAATGAATAACAACAAAACAACACATTTAATTATAAAAAACATGAGAATACTTTTATAAAAAATTAAAATAAATTAAAAATAAGAATATTATTAATAGATTATATTAATATGTTAGTCACACAAATCAACCACAAATACTAAAATAATATTTACAGAATAAGAGTAAAGATTCAAACTTCAATGGAGTCCAACCACGTAGAAGCAAAGAAGCAAGAAAAAGGTACCTGAGTTAGGCTGGGAAGCGCTCAAATCCAAGTGAAGAGCAATTTGAACGGTTCGTTGGGCTTTCTTTCTGTTAGCTGCGATTGGCAGTAAAGAGATCAAATTAGAGTTCTGTATGAGTTTCATAATATAATTTAATTAAAATCCAATTTTTTTCAAAATCTTGTAAGTTCATAATTAACGGATGTCATTTCCAATTCATTATAAAAATTATAAGTTTAATCTCAACCAAAATATAAATATCATTACAATAATATTTACAAAATAGTGATGATAACTTATAATATAATAAAAACTAAAATAATTATACAAATTCATCAAATTGATAAGATGTTTATAATATACTGTTATATGAATATTAATTAACTTCAAAATTTAAATGATATCTAAGTTAAAGTAATTGAAATTTTATTATAATTATTAGGTTGAAGTTAACTTTGTTATATATAATTTAAATTTTTATATTTAATTTTTGAAATCTAATTTATTTATTGTTTAAAATTAACTTATTGAATCTTAAGTGGAAGACGAAGAATTCAGGTCCAAGCTATGAGCAAGATACTACTATGAAAGAGCTAAAATTCTAACTTGTGTTGGACCTGCGAGCTAAGTCACAGTCTTAAGTAGACAATTTTCATAAGACGTAGGCCTCTTAAAAGATAACGGAGGTGTGTAAAGGTTTCTTTAGATTGAACGGAGATTGACCCTCGAGTGTAAAGGTAGAAGAGAGGTTGATTGCAAGACTCAAGATGGTGTTGAGTGGAAAGGCTATCGCTCAATAGAGAAAAATTACTATGAGAATAACAAACATCTCCCTCAAGAACTAACATCGACCGAAAGATTTAGCACCTCGATGTCGACTCTTTGTTATTTAGGGTTATGGTAGGTTGCACTATATGAGTTCGGTTCATATCTAACATAATATTCCAATTTTATATTATAAATTAAACATACTTTATATCAACCGTCATTCTTTTAACTATTATAAATAAAATTAAAAATTTCACGTAACGATCTATTTAAATAATTTATATTTATTACAATTTAACTAATTATTAAAATTTATTCATCCTGATTTTTACAGAACAAAGTCATTGGGGCACATTATAAACAATCAATTTAATAAAATTCTTGATTTACCTTCAATGAAACAAATTTCTTTTGTTCTTCACAATAAATCTATGCAAGAACAAAGGTATGTCATTTATATTAAATGCAATTAAGTTTTTTGCTAAAAGTTATGTAAAATAAAATAAAATAAAAATATTTAATAAGATGATTTTCAATAAATTATAGGATCATATTATAAACTCACAGGAGTCAGCTACTTAACAGATTCTCGAAAGATTTTTTTTCCTAAATTTCCGTTCTGTTTGTAAGTACTTTCCAATTTTGTCCATTTTTGGTCCGAAAAAGTTCAAAAATCCCCCCAAAGTAGGGAACACGAACTAGGCCATGTCCGAATCATAGCAAAACCTGAAGTGGCGTTAGTACTTTTTGCCCTTTTGTTGCACTTACTCAAAGTTCGTATCTTTTTCAAGAGTCCCTTGACTAACGCCAAAATATGTCAGTTTAGACCCTCCGACCCCCCTCTCTCTCCTCGAAAGAATCTAGGGTTTTTCGGCACTGAATCTTCTTGTACGACTTTTTAGGTAAGAGAATTCACTTGTTGCTTATTTGGGTTTCTGAGGTTTGGTGCTCTGTCTTTCACTTTGTATCGCTTTTATATTGTTGAACAAAATCCTTCTTTTTAGCTTAAAGCTACCAAATTTGGTCCGTTCTACTTCACGGGCACTTGGAAATCTGCTTGGTTGCATTCTTTTATTTGTTTATTTGTACTGGGTTTTGCTTACTTTGATGTGTTGATTTTGGTTTTATGTCTATGTTGTTTACTGTAATATGGTTGCGCGTTGTTCTGTTAGGCTCTGTTTATGCACTATGGCAATTTAGTAGTTAACTGGGTATCTGTTTAATCTATTTTTGTTACGTTGTGATAAGGGTACACAGGTGAAGGAAAGTTCAAAACTTTTTAGTGTAATTTTCTGTAAGCAAGAAGTTTGGACGTGGTCAAGTTTTTGCTTTTTTCCTGCTTTCTGGTACTCTAGGAGTCGCGATAAGTCTTGTTTTGCAGAATGGTGGGTCGAATGGTGGCGGCATGAAATTCTTCTCATGTTTCTCTCCCTGTTTCTTCACATTGATATACTTATTTGCTCTGTTTAACTTCATTTGAACTCGTTGCCTCTGCATTTTAACTATTACAAACTTAATAGCTTCTTGGTACCTGATGGTAATTATTGATTTGATATTCTGAGGTGACTCATAATTGCCACTTCTTGCAGTGAAACTTTCACGCAAATTGAAGTTAATATGGGGTTGGGTTGTATTTGCAGGGTGCGACTCTAGTCAATATACTCTCTGTATGTCTGGTGAAATGAGACGTTGTAAGCCAAGTTGTTATCTTCATTTTTCTTGATAGGAGTTGATTGTTGACAGTCTCAATGTAGATGCTCTAATTAGCAGCTTCTGATTGCATGATTCGATTTATGCTGCAAATATGATTCTTGTGCCTGCCATGGTGAAGATGTTGCTGTTTTACATATATAATATCTCTTGTGTTATTCTTCTTGTTATATGAAGGATGGTCTGACTTTCAGGCACCAAGTGGGATGTCCTGCTAATTCTCTATTTCGGATAGAGGAAGATAACGGCGTTTTATGGTTATGGCGACTGAAAGTCCACTTAGAATGCATTCACATAAAGAAGCTGTGGTTTTTGTACCATCTACTCCTGGCATGTCTGGGGAGAATTTGGGGTTGCTTAGGAACAGTCAAAGGTTTCATGACATTGGACGAGATGCAGTCCCAAATCGCAGTGGAAGTGCACCTCCTAGCATGGAAGGGTCATTTTTGGCCATAAGTAATATTATTTCCCCGGAAAACTTTAACCAAGATTCATGCGATGGTGGCTTACAAGATGTTATTCAAAGCTTTGATACAGGAAAGCAATTAAGTTTGACTTTTCATGGTTCCAATGCCAACTCAAATGTTAGGCTTCCTACACCGCCCATTCTGAGGGAAAACCGACATGTGGGGCATCATACTGGTAGATTTGGTAGTAACTGGGGACTTGCTCCAGTAGGTGAGAGTGATAACTTGCATGTGTCGCAACCCATCCTTTCTACACATAGGGAAGAAACTGAGGATGAATGCTCACTGCAGCAGCCATGTGGTGATATGGTAGGCAGAGCCAATGGCTTTTGGTCTGGAGAGCATGTTGCTTCGTCGGTGGGGCAGTCCAGAGTCTTGGTTGATTTAATTCGGGTATTAATTTCATTATCCATTCATTTCCTTCAACCACTTCCTTTACTCTGACGTTGAATCATGGTCCTTGAATGTATTTATGTAAAATTGTTTGCTGTTTTGAGGGCTTAAAGGCTATGTGCCTTGGATTTTGAGTTAGCTTACAAAAGGATAGCATTAACATGCTGCAAATGGATGTATTTGTGCTGATGGGTAACTCCAGAACTTCTGAAAGTTATTGCTTGTTTCTTTATTTGAGTTTTATACTTGCACAAGTTTTTTCTTAATCTGGGTCTATAATGGACCAACTTAGGCTACAGAGTAGTAACCCCCCTAGGTACCAATCTTCTAACCTCCTACCTGAGAGTGAGAAACTGTACTGCTGTTGCCTTGTCACCAGGCTACTGGTTTGCCTTAGGTTATAAATATTTCTGAGGTATGAAATCTTACAAAATATGCTGAGTGCCAGCATACAATTGCTGTGCTTGTGTGTTCTTTTGATGCTATTTATACCTTTGTTAAGAGTTCTAATCCTGTACTTTTGGTTTTCATTCACAAATCAGTAGCCTCTTGCCAATAAATGAGAAATCTCATGGGAAATGGCAGGATATATGCAATTATGATGACCAATACATATGATTCGATTAAGTTCTGAATAATAAGAAATGCCACTTTCTTTTTCCCAGAAGATTTGTGCTAAAGAATTTGCATTTAACTTGATCATTATTTAATGAATGAGTATCATGCTTGAATTAAAAGCCTTTCCCCGTCTCTCTGCTGATTATAATTTCATTTCTCGTTTGGAAATTGAATCTCTGAATTGTCTTATTTGTTGCCTCTTTGCTTGCCACTTCAAAATTGCAAGACCTGAAAAGCTAATTGTTCACTGCAATTTGCAGGAGGATTTCTCCCACACCCCATTGCCCTTATATAACCATTCTCATTCCTTAAGTTCTGGAACTACAGAGGAAGTGACTGATCATAATGGTGACTATAGTTTCCATGACCCTGTTAGCCCATCGAATACAGTTGCATCAACTCGAGTTACAGAGCGGGTATCACCTTCATTGAACACTGATGACTCGACTACTAGTGTTTCAAGCTCATTGTCTGTTCACTGTACAGGAACCATAAAACTAAAACCCTCGCTTCATAAAGAATATTCAAGTTGTGCTAATGTTAGTGTTGTTGAATCTAAAATGAAAGATCTAAATGTGTCTGGCCTTCCTAATTCCAAAGAGCAGAGAAATCAAGAACAATGGCATCACAGCTATCACAACAGTATGCCTCACCCCCAAATGTACCAGCAACGTGGTAACTCATTTCAAGTTCAAAGTGACAAATCTCAAGTAGGTTCTCAAGGAGTGAATTCCTCATATCTTAGCACAGATCCATCTCTACATGGCCTGCCAAAGTTTTCAGCAGAGGTACAGCCACTATTACAATCATCTGGGTTTACACCTCCTCTATATGCAAGCGCAGCAGCCTACATGGCTTCACCGAGCACATTTTATCCTAGCGTACAGACTTCGAGTTTTTATTCTCCACACTATGGACTAGGGGCATATACTCTAAATTCAACAGTCATTCCTCCATTTGTGGCCGGATACCCACCTCAGGGTGCTGTTCAGATGGCAGTTGATGGTCCTGTTAGTCCTAATATTAGTTCACGGGTGTCTGGGGCTTCAGCTGGGGGAGTCAGTACACATGGAGCTGACCTTCAACATTACAACAAGTTCTATGGACAGCTTGGATATGCAGTTCAACCTTCATTTGCAGATCCAATGTATATGCAATACTATCAACAGCCTTATGGGCCATCATACAACATTTCTGGTCAACTTGATCCATTAGCTCTGGGAACTAGTGTTTTTGGGAACCAAAATAATACTCCTGACCCCAAGAAAGGATCTGAAGCTGGCTCTGGTCCGGATGACCCAAAATCACAACATCAGAGGAGCATGATGAGCATTATGAACCAAGCTAGGTGGGGGATAACAAATCCTCATTACTCTGGGAACCCTCCAAACATGGGAATAATGATGCCATTCCCATCGTCCGTTGCTAACCCAGTCCTGCCTGGATCTTCAGTCGGGGGAACTGGTATTTCTGGAGGGAGAAATGAAGTGAGATTTAACCCTGGTTCTGGTAGATATCCTCCTGTGTATTCTGGATGGCAAGGTCCAAGATCAGAGGCTTTTAGTGACCCTAATGTATATAATTTTCTTGAGGAGCTCAAATCTGGAAAAGGCCGCAGATTTGAACTATCTGATATTTCGGGGCATATTGTTGAATTTAGGCAAGTGCACACTTCCTATGCATTTCTTTGTTTATATGTTGTGTTTGAAAATCCAATGTTGAGACTTTTACATTTCAGTGCTGATCAACATGGGAGTCGATTTATCCAACAGAAGTTAGAAAATTGTAGTGCTGAAGAGAAGGCATCTGTCTTTAAAGAAGTTCTTCCTTACTCTTCCAAGTTAATGACTGATGTTTTCGGTAACTATGTCATCCAGAAGGTGTGCATTCAAAATAGTCGTATTTGTAGTCTATTCACAACTTCATATGTTGACTGTGGTAATGTCACATATTTTGGTATTGTTTGTTTATAGTTCTTTGAGTATGGAAGCCCGGAGCAGAGAAAGGAGCTTGCTAATCAGCTTACTGGACAGATTCTGCCTCTGAGCCTGCAGATGTATGGCTGTCGTGTAATTCAAAAGGTACAAGTGATGAAATATGATTGTCTTATAATTTTTATTGTTTTCCATGTCCCGAAAATAGAAAAAGAGTACAAGAAAATGAAACCTGGATCAAGTCAAGCTAATTTCTCCATATATGTACGTTAAGAAACATATAATGTAATTTGCTAATTTTTCCAATTTTGTTCAATAAGATGACCAACTTTAAGTCATAGGTTGAGACCTGAATTTACTAAGATATTTACATGGATCTGTTGTTTTATATGCCTGGTGGAATGAACCCGTCTTGGCTTGCCACTTGCTGATTGAGATGAAACTGGTTTAATCACCTTTCAAGGATTGGAAGGTGAACGTATGCATGGATGAGAGAGGGTGAAATATAATGCTTCTTGTACCAAAATGCAGACCAGTGAAGTTGTCAAAACCTACTTTGATAATCTTAAGGGTTTATCTATCTTCTTACTGTTCCGGGATTTTTGTTCAATGACTCTTTCCTATTCTGAATCTATGCCACTTTTTTATATGTTTAAGAAATGGTATTTATATTAAGCTGACATGGTTCTAGGCACTTGAAGCAATTGAGCTTGAACAAAAAGCACAGCTCATTCGCGAGCTAGATGGACATGTTATGAGATGTGTGCATGATCAGAATGGCAATCATGTGATCCAAAAGTGTATTGAGAGTGTTCCAGCAAATAAAATTGAATTTATTATCTCTGCTTTTTGTGGTCAAGTGGCAGCACTTTCTACACATCCTTATGGTTGTCGTGTCATACAGGTATATTTTACTTGCATGATGTGGTGAAAGTGTTGCTCTGCTTTTTCTTCCCTTCGTTTCTTGTCTGGAACAATCCTTGCAAACTTTGTTGGTTTGATCCATGCAGAGAGTTCTGGAACACTGTGCAGACGAGCTGCATTGTCTGTTTATTGTTGATGAGATCTTAGAGTCTGTTTATGATCTTGCCCAGGATCAGTATGGCAATTATGTGACTCAGGTAGGTCTTGCTTCTTATTACCTGGAACCTTTATCTGTTCATTTTCTTCCCAAAAAAAAAATTGTGCTTTGTGAAATTGTCAACATTTTTAAAAGGCAACTCAATTCTTATCGCTAAAAAGCTATTGATAATGTGCTATCCATTCGTGACAACATGGTTTAGATGGTCTATAGACCTGAACTGGACTTTTTTTTCCATTCCCAACTCCTAGTTAGAAGAGATTGTTGACACCTTTAACATATTGTCTCAGATACAAGAGAGCAATTTGGTAGTTTGCATCTTTTATATTCAATTATTTGTATGTCTAATATGGATGTTCCTCCTTGCAAATTTCAATCTTTTGGAACAAACTTTTGTGACTTAACGCCTTAATCCGACATGAAGTCCATCTTTAAATTGTGGGAACACTTGTTACTGAATGTTTATTCTTTTCTGACAGCATGTTCTGGAAAGAGGAAAGCCTCGTGAAAGATGTGAAATCGTTAGCAAGTTGTTGGGTCATATTATCCAACTGAGCCAGCATAAGTTTGCTTCCAATGTCATCGAGAAGTGCTTGGAGTATAGCAGTGCGGCTGAAAGGGAACAAATAATTCAAGAGATACTTGGACATACGGAGGGGAATGATAACTTACTAGTAAGTCCAAAAGTTTTTTATAATGAAGTCAAAACTATAATGTGGTACCGGTTAATCTGATTGACTTGTTTCCTGATTTGGTTCGTATTAGCAGACAATGATGAAAGACCAGTATGCGAACTATGTGGTCCAGAAGATTCTCGATACATGTAGTGATGCTCAGAGAGCAATGCTACTTAACCGTATAAGAATGCATGTACATGCTTTGAAGAAGTACACATACGGGAAGCATATCGTTGCTCGGTTTGAACAGCAATTTGGGGAAGGTACGTGCTTACATAATTTGACTACCTTTGATTTGTATCTTTTGCAACTTCTCTTGATAATCTGCTCAACATTTTTGTTGCTAACTGTTTAATTATATATATTTTTTCTTTTCCTTGTGTATTGTAGTCCAATTATTTCTGTAGCATTTGCATCCCTCATTTCCACAGTTTTCATCCTTCTGCTGTGTATCTATACCTTTTCATTATTTCTTGGTTGTTGAGTACGACGGTGATTAAACCGGGAAGTTCAACACTTGCACACATAGCATAATTTTCGTAAATTGTTTTTATTGATGAAATATGGATGTCTGCATCTATTTTCCTGCGCATGGTACCGGTAAAAATAAACTGTGCTTGTGTTATGGTGTTTTCCCGATATACTTTTTCCTGCTCTGACAGTGAAGTACTACCACGATTTTGATGCAGATGCACCCTAATCGGAAAGTACAAATGTTGGATGGAAAACCTTGCGGCTTAATATTCTTTGAACGTTTGAAAGGGGCAGCAAGATCCTTTGACTAGAAAGTGTTGCAAGTGTTTTATCTTGGGAACCTTCCACAGTAATATCAGCTTGACATTGTAAAGTAAGTAAATATGTATTCCTTTTATCAGTTTGTATGTATGTATGTAGTTATGTATGTTACTTAGTTCACGTTATGTAGGGTGAAAGAAGAAAAGAATAAAAAGAAAGAGCAAACTGTAGGACTAATAGGATTACACTGATTCAAAGGTGTTTACTGGAAGGAAAATCTTCCATAGTGGCTGATACTGTAAACTTTTTTCTTCTTATTCTTCATTTGCTTTGTTGGAAATTATATGTTTCATTTATGACGGTGATGAGGACGACCGACGACCGTAAGTTAGCATCCCTCATGATCATGATCACTGAGCACGAGAGCGAAACTGAAACCAAAATGACGTCGTTGTAGACTTCTGAGGAGAATCATTCAATAATTTATAAAATGCCAATTTTTTAAATATATTTTTATGTAAAACGGTATAGTATTGGAATTTTTTAGTTTAATACGACGCCGATTTAGAATTATAAATGGATGAAAAATTAACATAATATGCCAGAACTTGTGTGTTTCAGCCAAATGATATTATGGTTAAATGATAATTTTGAGATATAAAAATTGAAATGAAAAAATGATCAGATCTTCGTAAAGGGTAGTAATTAATCCTAATTATTTCAGGAAAGTTGCACAAAAGTTAATCATATTTCCACACTGTAATCTGCAACTTGTGCTCCTTTATGCAAGCGAGATGGATTAGCTGGGGCCACTCGTCATAAGTCAACCTTAGCTTGGTCATGGAGGAGATTCGTTACTCATTGGAGGGAAAGCCTCGGATATTGTATCCCATGAAAGGTTTTCATCCAATCTCCGTCGTCTCTCCAAGAAAGTCGGCCTCAATGGTGAGCCAGCCGGAGTGACCTTGCACGTTAACATGGCAACTATCTGAGACATGGGAGGTCGAAGGTTTGCATGAGGTTGAAGACACAAAAATGCAACACGGATCACAAGCATTATGTCTCTGTCAATTGTCCCATTCCCATGTTGGAGTCTTGGATCGACAATTTCCTTCACTCTGGATCTCTCGTGCAGTCTCCATGCCTGAGAAGAGAAGAAAAGAAAGAACATTGAACATGTACTGATTGATCACCATTGTTTAAGAAAATCACACCCTTTAGTTAATTAATCACGTACGTATTCTGGGAGATACTGCATTTCTGTTGGCAGATTGAGGTCAGTGTTCTTCCTGCAGCTAATAATTTCGAGCACTAGCACTCCAAAGCTGTAGATGTCTGCCTTTTCAGACAATTCTCCTCTGAGGGCATACTCAGGAGCAGTGTAACCTCTGATAAAGAAGATAAGGAAGTGAGTCCTAAGAGATGTTTATCTGTTGTGTTGAACTCTAACAAGAACAAGATAAGCTACAAAGACGCACAAAGTTCCTGCAAATGTAGCGCTGAGATAAGCTTGGTCTTCAGGGAAGAACCTGGCAAGTCCAAAATCCCCAATCCTGGGCTGAAACTTATCATCTAGAAGAATGTTGCTCGCTTTTATGTCTCTATGAACAATTCTTAGCTGCGAGTCCTCATGGAGATATTGCAAACCTCTAGCAATGCCTAGAATTATTTGGAACCTCGTGTTCCAATCCAGGTACTGCTTGCTTTTCCCTGCATCAGGTACACAGACAATAAAGCAGCATCTGGAACAAAAGATCAATATCGTAGCATAACAAATTAAGATGAGGTTGTAGTGTAATTCAATTAAGTATTCTTGTCCAGCTCGATGGAACATGTACATGTGTTTCTCTTCTGCCCAAATTGGTATTCATTTTTCAGGAAATTAAGGTTTACCGTATACAATGAAGTCCAAGCTCCTGTTCTTCATATATTCATAGACAAGTAACCTCTGAGGACCATCAACACAGCATCCAAGAAGTTGAACCAAGTTCTTGTGCTGAATGCTTGTAATCATCCTCACTTCTGACACAAATTCTGATTCGCCTTGCAACGATTTGTCTAGAGACAGTTTCTTAATAGCAACCAGCCTACCATCAGGTAACTTTCCCTATTAAATGAGCAAAATCCATTTCAATATCCTGGAGAGAGTGTTCAAAACTGGACTTTGTAATTCATTGGCTTATGGAGATTAAAGGCTTTTCCTATCACCAAGTTCAAATCCTGCCCAATCCTTTGAACTACAAAAACTGAACTGAGCAGAAAGTCATTGCTTTAACTATGTTAAGTGCTCAAATTGAAACCTTATTCAGCTTCTATACATATAAATAGAGAAAAAGAATACCCTGTAAACAGGTCCAAATCCACCTCTGCCAAGAAAATAAGCAGAATTAAAGTTCCTGGTTGCCCTCTTCAATGTCTGAAAATCGAAATAGTTTACTGTACGGAGGTTCCCACTCCACAATTCTTGGCTCGCTACAAAACATGCGAAGACTTGAGAGCATTAGAGCTTTTATATAAATGATACTATTTATCACATATGTTCATCTCTAATTTACCTTGCTGTGCCTTGCTCTGTTTTAAACCTTTCATCACGTCTTCTGTTTTGAAAAGTTTCCAGCAGAGTATGATCACGATCAGTAACACTATCACCACAGCTACTGCTCCTACGAAGAAGTAAAAGTTTGGAAATGGTTCTGCTGAATGTGAGCTATGATCCCCTGATTCCAGGTCAGCTGATGCTGGAGAAATCACTGCAGTTCATTCAGTCAATCCACAGGTTAAGTTCTGTGTAAAGTTTGAGAGATGTAACCTACTAAAGAAGCTCCATTACAATTCTTTAAACTTATTCCATAGGTATGTATGTTTTTATGCATCTCAAAAACTAAACTTTCAGGGACATACCTTGGACTAATTCACGAGCCATTTTTAACAGTCAGAGAACAAGTTTGAATATACTGGGTACAACAACATACAAGATGAAACACCAGTGGTCCTTGTTTCCGAGCTAACTTTTTTAGGTAACCATGAAGAGTCCAACAAGACAGATGAAAGAAGAAAGAGGAGGAATGCGTTTCAATGGTTGCTTGAAAAAGAAGAGAAAACAAGGTAAGTTGTAATCATAGGGAGAATCGAAAGAGAGGAAGGAGAGTTGGGTCAGTGAAGCAATGAGGAGGCGATAGTGCCAAGGGAGAATGATCCAAATGTGCTTATAAAAAAATATTATCCAAATTTAAGCTTATATATAATAATAATAATAATAATAATTATTATTATTATATAATAATAATAATTATTATTAATTTAGCAACATAATTAAATATTACTTGAATATAATCTTGTGATAGAGTTCATATTATATTATATTTGAAACTTTTTAAATTAAAATTAAAATTAATTAAATCTAAATTAATTAGACACAGTAAATTTTTTATTTGATTAATAGTTTAAAGATTGTCACGCCATTCCAATTTTGTTATAGTCTATGATTAAATTTATTTAATTATGTGATTATTTGCAAGATTGGTGTAAATTATTTTGTTTGTGATGAATCATAGACAGCTAAAATGGTTGTCGGGAAGTCAGAAAGTGGTTTGGGCGATGGGAAATATGTTGTATGCTTAGTATTCCAAACTCCTTGTTTGAAGAATTCATTGCGTTGCAAAATTAAATTAACGTCACTGTCCGGCCAAAGCCTGACTTAGCAATGTTACTTACTGTCGTAGAACTGATTTACTTCTGTCTTATGAATTTAGGAAAATGGAAACTATCAAATCCGTCCTCAAAGTGATTCCAATTTTTTGTTTTTAGAGATGAATTTGCTCAAATAATCTAAAATAAAACTATTTTTTATACAATTTTTTAAAAAAATCTAAACTAATGCTACAACTCAATCATAGCCAACATGTGTATGTATGTATGTATGTATATATATATATAGTCAAACAAAGAGCAACTTCTACTTTGTTTCTAATGGAACTATTATGTTCAGATTAGCTTGTGTCAGACCAAATTTCGATTACTTTGTCAAAGTATATTAACCCATTCGTTCAAGGTGGGTCAGAGGTTATAAATTTGGCCAAACCTGAATTAACAGGATAAATATAATAATAATAATAATAAGCTAAGTAACACGTATTTAAAAATTTAGGCTAAATATAAGAGCAAAATGTTAAAAAACTTACGAGAACAACAAGAGCCTTTTTATGAGAAATCTTTTATCTATATTTTAGTATATTAAAGTTTTTTATTACGCGTCATATCTTCGTTAAGTTCCAATAGTATAATATCATTTTTTATTATCTCCCTCCAATTCTTCTTAATTCTTCTTTCTTTTCTCTTACAGTTTTTAAGTACAATCTTTTCGTATCTTTTAATTGGAATATTAGAATGTCTTCTCTTAATATGTCCAAATCATCTAACTCTTATCTCTATTAATTTTTTGATAATATTAATCAACTTTAATTTGTCCCTTATCATTTTATTCCTAACTTTATATCTTCTAATAAAATTACACATCTAACGAAACATCATCATTTCTTTTACCATTAGCTAATGACTATGCACATATTTAATAAGGTTAATACTCCACCTCATAAACCATAATCGACCTAATCATTAAACGATAGAATTTACCTTAGGAAAATTATATGCACCCTATTGTACATTTTTCTAAATAATATTGTTTTAAATAATCTAAATAAATTCGAATTAAATTTATAACTACCTCATAAAAAAATCAAACTAGACTAGAATAGAAATGAATCCGATATGAGTCGACCATCGTCAAGCTTTATTAGTGGCCTAGTCCAAATCATGAAAAGTCAATTGTTTAATATCTATTTACCTATTAAATTTTAAAATTTTAAATTTAATTAGTACTTATTATTTTCAATAATTTAAAAGATGTTAGATTGGAAATTAGCTAATAAGTGTTAATTTAATTTGACACATCATTTAATTTTAATTATTAATCCATCAAATTATTTATATCATTTAAATTCAAATAATAATTAAAGAGTTGTACCAGATTTTAATAATTTAATAAATGAAAAATTAAAAATAAGAACACAAAATTTAAATATTTATTTAATCAAAGTTTTAAATACATGAATATATCGAAATATATATGACAAACCTCCAAATCAATGACCATAATTATACAACTCATTTTGTTTTCGCATTAAATCAGTCTTGGACTTAATTATTCAAAGCTCTGTACCATCCCACCTGACATGTTCCTCTCTGTCAGCTACAATAATCTCTAAATGTATCAACTTTTCCTGATTATCAAAAGTAGAATCTGTTCAATTAAGATTTAGTGTCTGATCCTTGACAACCTCAACTAAAAATTCGAAGTTACAAATAAGATTAAAAGAGATTATTTTATTATTAAAGATTTTATAATTTAATTAAAAAAATTATTAAATAAAAATAATTTAATTTATTTTAGTTTATAAGAATTTATTAATTAATAAAAAATCAATTAATTAATGTAACTAATTGATTAATTTTTAAAGATAAAAGATATTATAGTAAATGAACCAAAAAGTTGAAAAACTCAATTTTTGTTTTTGTTAAATTAATCTCAAATTTTTAAAATTTCATCAAACCTTTATTCCACTAATATAATTAATTTATATTACATGGTTTATGAAGCTAACAACTATTAAAATTTTGAAATATTATAAATTAAATTAAATTAAATTAATTATATTAAATAAATAAAAGTATTAAAAATTAAAAAGTTTGAGGTGAATTTGTTAATATTAGAAAATTAAGATTTATTTACATTGGAATAAAATTTGTACGATTAATTTGAACTTAATTTTATAATTTACATTTCTAGCATTATTTCGTCGGTTTAATGCATCGCGCATAACACGTGTAAGCTTAAGCTCCCAGTTCCCGTGGAAGATCCTCTCTATCTTCAAGAACGCGGATCTCTTTCCATAAGAAGATGAGAAGCAACCATTTTCTCTCCGGTTCTCTGAGCTCGTCTTCTTAAACTAAACGGAAAACGGGAGCTAGACACCCAACTCCGAGTCTCTCTCCCCAATAAACCATGATTACTGGCAAAGATATATACGATGTTCTTGCTGCGATTGTGCCCCTATACGTTGCCATGATACTAGCCTATGGCTCAGTGAGGTGGTGGAAGATTTTCACACCATCGCAGTGTTCTGGGATCAACCGTTTTGTTGCAGTTTTCGCAGTTCCATTGCTCTCCTTCCACTTCATCTCTTCCAATGATCCTTATGCAATGAACTATCGTTTCATTGCGGCGGATTCTTTGCAGAAGGTCGTCATTCTTGGAGCTCTCTTTATATGGCAGGCACTTAGTAAACGTGGAAACTTGGAGTGGATGATCACACTCTTCTCTTTGTCAACTCTACCTAACACTCTTGTCATGGGAATCCCACTTTTGAAAGCCATGTATGGAGATTTCTCCGGCAATCTCATGGTCCAAATTGTTGTTCTGCAGAGTGTAATCTGGTACACTCTCATGCTCTTCATGTTTGAGTATAGAGGAGCTAAGCTGCTCATCTCTGAACAATTTCCTGAGACTGCTGGTTCTATTACCAGCTTTAGAGTTGATTCTGATGTTGTGTCACTCAATGGAAGAGAACCATTACAAGCTGATGCAGAAATCGGTGATGATGGTAAGCTCCATGTAATGGTTCGAAGATCAGGAGCCTCTTCAGTAGTTTCTTCGTTCAAGTCTCATGGACGCAACTCGTTAACTTCAATAACTCCAAGAGCTTCCAATCTTACCGGTGTTGAGATCTACTCTGTACAATCTTCAAGAGGACCAACCCCAAGAGCTTCTAGCTTTAATCATGCTGATTTTTACGCCATGTTCGCTAGCAAAGCACCAAGTCCAAAACACGGATACTTTGGTGATGTTTACTCCTTGCAATCATCCAAAGGTCCAACACCAAGGACTTCAAACTTTGACGATGATATGTTGAAGAAAGGGAAGAAACATGGAGGCAGGAGTATGAGTGGTGAGTTGTTTAACAAAGGCGGTCTGGTTCCTCCATATTCCCCTCCAATTCCTACGTTTTCAGGGTCTAGTACAAGTGATGCTCATAGGAAGACGGAAACTGGTGGAGTGCCCAACAAAGAGCTCCACATGTTCGTTTGGAGCTCAACAGCTTCACCGGTTTCTGAAGGAAATCTAAACTGTGCTGACTCCTCCAAAGCTGGTGGGTTCCAACAAGAGAATGCGGCTTCAAAAGGTGCTTAAACCATAATTTGGTACTGATTAGTCGCTTGATCTAAAAGTTTAACATTCCAACAAAAATTCTTGAGTTAAATTGTTGATGCAGCTATGCAGGAGTTGATTAAAAAAATGAGTCCTGGTAGGAAAATCATTAATGGAGAGAAAGTCATGGATTTAGAGGATGAATCATCGAAGCTGCCAACAAGTGGGTCTCCATTCACATGCCAAAAGAAGGGAGACATGGAAGGAGAATTAGGAACAAGGAAGAATCAGATGCCACCTGCAAGTGTCATGACAAGACTCATACTTATTATGGTGTGGAGGAAGCTTATCAGAAACCCCAACACTTACTCAAGCCTCTTGGGGGTTGTCTGGTCTCTGATATCCTTCAGGTACTTAAATTTTCTTGGTCCAAAGTCACATGTTTGATCTTTTCTTCTAATTTATGCTTCTCAACACCACAAAACTCTTATCTTTCGTGTGATTACCTAAGAAAACAAAACTGTTTAACATATCAGAAACTCTTATCAACTGTTTGTTGGAATTGTGTTTCCAGGTGGGACATACAAATGCCATCAATCATTAGTGGATCTATAGAAATATTATCCAATGCAGGTCTGGGAATGGCTATGTTCAGTTTAGGTACATAATTTACTCACAGAATTGGATCCAGAATAGTAGAAAAGATCAAACATTTCCTTCCCTTTTCCGATATGCACTTAACAAAACCTGTAAAACTGCTTAACAGGATTGTTCATGGCATTGCAACCCAAGATCATAGCTTGTGGAAAATCTGTGGCAACTTTTGCCATGGCTGTCAGGTTCCTGACAGGCCCTGCAGTGATTGCTGCGACCTCCATAGCAGTCGGCCTTCGAGGTGTCCTTCTACACGTAGCAGTAGTACAGGTAATGTTAAACATGTATATCATAGATTTATCAACAAATTTTTACAAGTTCCTTAACCGGTACTAACAGGATTACATTGGATTACTTATTTTCAGTCGGCTCTTCCTCAAGGGATAGTTCCTTTTGTATTTGCCAAGGAGTACAATGTACACCCTGACGTACTTAGCACAGCGTAAGTATTACCATTATTCCATACAACAAACACTACCTCTCAGTTTCTAACATCACAAAACTTGTAAAGAAGATGTAAGTTTCCATGGAGAAAAAAGGGTTATAATATAACAAAGGTAAGCTCTTTCTTTGCAATTTTTTGCAGGGTTATCTTTGGAATGTTGATTGCTTTGCCAATCACAATACTCTATTACGTGCTTCTTGGGATTTAAGTTTGATGAAGAAAAGAGCAAATATAAACATACTACAGTATATCAAAGCAAGGCTTTTCGGATAGCTGAACGAGATAGGATGAAAAAATTTCGCGATTTAACGAACGAGTTAGAATATGCTATAAGACAAAATTTAGACGCTGGATCGAGTGCAAACTACACGTAGAGGTGTATGCATGTTCATCTACAAGATAACCAGTGTATTTCATTATATATTTTAGTATATATAATATATATTAGCATGTGGAAGACACTTCTAGCTTTTTTTCCCTTAAAAATTTCATGTGAATGCTTGAATGTTAGTTCCAAAACTTTCCCGTTTAAATTCACTGTTTGGGCGAATCTATGGTCAGATCAGAGCAGTCTCATCATCTTCATTTTTTAGTGGGATCACATGACCATTTAGTTAAACTATTATTTCCCGACTTGGATTCTTGCTGTTGCAATGCTGCAGATACCAGAATTGGAGACAAATTTGGATTTGTTATGTAGCAGAATTGATTTGGACAGATTTACTTGTCTGTGTGTTTAGACATTGAGATGCTTGGAAATAGTGCATGCATCAAAGTTTTCACTCTGAGCATGCCAATTGATCGTCAGGTCTTTTAATAATTTATCTGTAAAGAAATGAGCCGACAACTTGCATCAGTGACAGCAAAAGCTCTGGTCATGTGACAACTTCTTTGTCTGGTTGACATTTCTACTTCAATAAGCCCCAGCCCGAACCTTTGGAAGAGGTGGTCTGAACCGACTTGAGTTTAGTTTAACTAGAATGGAATGGTAACAATAGTTTAAGTCTATTTATTTTTAAATAATATTATTTTTAATGTAATTAATATAATTATATTCTTTTAATCTTAAATCTTTTAATAAAATTAATATTATTTTAAGAAGAAAAAGATTTGACTTATAGAATTTTTTAATCCGAACTGTTAAATAATTTCTCATATTTGAAATCGATTTAAATTTCAATTAATTCAAATATAATTTGTTAACTTTGAATTGGATTAAACTATTTTTATCACCCCTAACATGAATCTATCATAAATAATGATTAAAAAATTCGATGGATTCAACCAGTTTAATGGTGAAAATTTTGAACTAACTAATTTTTTTGTTTGGTTTTTAATTTTAAGTTCGATTTATTTTAATAACTCTTTGTATTAAAAATCGACCAAATTATTAATTAATTGGTAAGTTTAGTAAATTAATCCATTTTTATAAATTAAAATTAATTAATTAATTTTTATTTAATAGTCTCTTTTTTCAATCAATCTCTTTCAATCGTATTTCAAAATCTTTAATTTTATTACAACATAATTCCGATTGAACCTTTTAAACCTTAAATCTCTTATATTACTAATTTAATTATTAAATCTTCATGTGTGGCTTATTCGGATGGACAAGTTGATTATGGCTAGATATGGTTTCTCTAATATTCATTATTGTGGAGC
>JANQAP020000231.1:790779-813285 GCA_026874005.2 Erythroxylum coriaceum | reverse complement strand
CTTCATGTGTGGCTTATTCGGATGGACAAGTTGATTATGGCTAGATATGGTTTCTCTAATATTCATTATTGTGGAGCAGAAGCTAAAAATATAATTATATCATTTTGATATAATTATTTTAATTTTTTAATCAATGGCATAAACTTGTAATAAATGTCATTTTATTTTCTTTATTTTTTGCACTTTTTATACATAGTTTATTGAAGTACAGAAATAATTTAAATAATGTTAATTATAATAATAATGAAAATTATAAAAACAATGTCTAAGTATTTTTCTTTTTGTAATTCTTAGTTTTCATGTTCCAAAGGAATATAGCTTATGAATCATTATGTTCTATCTCTTCCTTCTAATTATTTTCTCATGATCACAAAACCCTTTTCGTGTGATTAATTAAGAAAACATAACGTACCAAAGTTGAATAGCTCTCTTTCTGTTGCACTTGGAATTTGTATGCCAAAATTTCCATATTTGTGCTTGGTTACGCAAGAACATCAAATATAATTCTCCTTTTCTTATCCACTTGTTTTAAATTATAATTAAAGTAAATACATTATCATTGCCCTACAACAATTATGCTAAATCCTAAGTAAAAAGTTGATATTCTGGAGATATATTGTGTTTCCAGGATCGACACCAGTATTATCAGACGCCGATCTAGGAATGACTACGTTCAGTTTAGGTGCATAATTTACTCACATATTGGATCCAGAATAGTAGAAGAAAGATCGAACATTCCTTTTCTTTTTCTGGCATACAATTAACTAAGCCTGTAAATTTGCTTAACAGGATTGTTCATGGCCTTGCAACCCAAGATTATATAGCTTGTGGAGACAAGTTTTGCTATGGCCGTCAGGTTCTTGACAGGCCCTGATGTTATTGCTGCGACCTCCATAGCAGTCGACCTTCGAGGTGATTTTACATATAGAACCTGGCTATTTTAGAATTACATTAAGCAAGAGTTTAATGCTTAAGGGGTTTAAGATTTATACGCATTATTAGATTTAACCTAGATCGATCTTCGAGAGTATTCACGACCAACAGCCACTTTAGATGTTCATGAACATATTCTATTCCCTCTCTGGAAAGTCAATGACTCTATTTGATTCAAAGTAGAGCTGATTTTATACGTTTTCTCTGTATTCCGTAAGCCCTATGGATGAGAGGAAGGGTTAAGAAGACAATAGAATTTGGTGCTTTTTTCTAGTGCCGTTGCATGTGGTCGGTCATACCCTTTATAAGAAGAAAGAAAGTGTTCGCTTCACTGAAAAGCTTCTTGTACTTTGAATATATGCCCTAACAATTAGCTAGCTTATAAATAGTTGGATAGAGTTGCAGCTCAAGTACATGTGACAAAGGAGAAGATAGTATATGTAATACATACATAGTTGAATGTGTGCATGTATTGTCTCGAGAGGTCTTGCATGGTGAGATAGTGAGTAGGTTTGAGCCAAGGATGACTTGCCGGAATGCATTTTGTGGATCAAATGTGTCTGTGTCTCACAGATCTTGCTTGTTCTGGGAGGTCATCCTTGGTTCTAGCTTGCTCTCTTTTCTCTCATGTCAGCCTCTGGAGACCTATTTTTGGCTCTAACATGACCAAATTTGCAGAGTTTGCATCGACTGTATGTATCTGATTCTTGTTCTTGAGTGAGTGAGTGTGTGTGTGTGCTGTAAATTTCCTTTTTTTCACTAGTTATTTGTAGCTCACCAGCAAAGAAAACTCAGATTACACAGGTACTTTCATTTAGATATAATTTACGATCTTATATAATGACATTTATTCTCTTTTTTTGGGAAAATCGAAGTCTCTTTACTTAATCATTAAAACTTTGAATTAGAATATTTGGATAGAGCACTATATCTAAATTGAGTCAAATAAAAAAATGAATTAAAAAATTTGTCACCAACTTTAAAATAAAATAAATTTAAAATTGTACTAGATTGTGTAATAATAAAAATAAAAGATCTTTTATTGAACAGCCTCCATTGTAAAAATCCATTTTTTTAAATATTCCATAAGAACATCTCTATTTGTCAAAACTTCCTCCTACTTGAAAGTTGAGAAATTTTATCGATGATACTGGATTAACCAAAATGTAAAGATTGAAATTTTGTTTGGAATTGGAATCACTTGGATGATAGTACATCAAATTAAGCTATACGTTTGATAGAAATTGGAGAAAGATGGAAAGTTTCAAGCTTGAATACCAAAAAAAAAAAATCATAGAACATTGCATTTATGAGAGGGAATGACAAACTTCCATATGTACATCATATGCAAGATTAGTAAACCAGAACTGGTCTCTATCTCTATATGCAAGAACTTGAAACTGGAGTTTACTTCAAATTCATGATCAGCCGAGTACTGGAAACAAATGTGCTCCTAATTCTATTCCTAAAGTTAGAATTCAGATCAAAGGCCAAAGAAATGTAGATGTAAAGAATTCTGAGTCAAGCAAAAAATCCATTCTCGTGGAAGCCGGTAAGTCATCTTCACAAAGACGGTGTTGAAGGACGACAATTCAGGGATCCGGTGTTGGCGAAATGTTTGACGCAATCCACGGAGGAAAACGTCAAACAGAATCCGGACCGTAGCTTTCACAACTATCTCCATTTTCTTTGCTTAACCTTGATTTTGGCGAAGAAGGTTCTCTTGGAGATGATTTCCCTGACTGCACCTTAGAATTCCGCAGATTGAGGTAAGTGTAAGCAGACATACCAAGAATAGCTGTGAATGCCCCGCAGATACTGGTGGCACCAGGGTTGGAGCTGAAAAGGTAGTAACTTCCGAGAAGCACAACGCATGTCTTAAACTGACCGAGAACCACATGCGAAACAGCAGATGTAGCTCTGGAAAGTCAACAGAATGAAGTCAATGATGTAGGAAATCACAGGCGTTTTCAAGCTACAATAGCCTGCATAGAATCATTTATGTCATAATTTCCAATGAAGATTTTAAACCAAAGCAATATATTGGTAAAGTTCTCAGTTTCAAGCTCCCTCCCTATCCAATCATCCCCCCGATATATAAGTACATCTTTTGCCTAGCACATTCCCTCTGTCTGCCAGATTTTTCATATTCATATATTGTAGCCTTTTCTCTTCACCTTTGCACTCAATATCACCGTTCATCAATTTTCTTGCTACTGGTGCATAAAAAGTGAACTTCGGACCAGTTATGTAAAACTAATGTTTCAACATATTCTGATTGGTGAGGGTTAGTTGGTGAACGATGAAGCAACGTTCTGAAAAGGTTGAAAGCACGTTTGCAATTTACTAGTCAGACGTCCCCAAAGAAAACATGTAGGCAAGATCGATAAGCATACATAAGGCCATCAATTTTTGAAGTACTCCCCCTTTGGAAAAGGAACAGTAAGTGAAATTTTAAAATCTGGAAATAATAGAGAAAACACTAATCTCCTGTTCTATGTCGTCTTGGCCACATCATATCCCACAAAACACCAGAATTACAGACTATGATGTAGTTGGCAGCAATATATACATTCGGCGAGATGCAATACAAGGATAAGGTGTAAGATCCAGTTGAATTCATGGGTTGTAATATTTAAGAGAGTGATTGTTGAACCTAAGCTCAAAACTCCACTATAATGATGTATAATAGGATTGGGATTATAATTGAAACACCTAAGTAGTGGCAAGTAAGATTTTTGGAAGAATCAGGTCTCACTCACCCAAGCGCCAATGCACCTGACCATTGAAGCAAGAAGCCAAGGAAAGCAGACAGGAGTATCAGCATTGTATTGGTGAAGCTCCAATCAAAGGATAAGACACCAGGAGGATCCAAGAAAGGAACCAAAGTAGCCAGGAAAAATAACGTAATCGGTGTTGTCGTCCACATTAACCTGTTTATGATTTGTAATTCAGGTAAAAGGCAACGTTAATTGTATCTATCAAAATCCAACGGTAAAAATAGATATAGAAAAGGAAAAGAAAAGAATTTGTAACATACGCCAAGGCCGTCCAGTTTTCTCGCTGCTGCAAAGTAGACCATAGGATCTTGTTCACTGCACTGGGAATTATCCACGCCAATGCCACACAAGCACCAAAGAGGCTAAACTGTAAATCAGTTACTGTAGCCACCGCAACTCCAATGGACACCACTGTAAGGGAAATCACCTGAGAGATTTCTCTGTGTGGTCAGAAAGGATGGGCTTGCAAAAAGTTTTCATGATTGTCACCTTCTTATAGAAATATTATGTATGTGAGTGAATTATGTAAAGGAATCTATTAGAGATTGTTTCAGGACCCAATTCATCAGCCATGTTAAACAAATTTAATATAGGAGAATTGCTTGATATTATCAAGAGGAAAAAAGAACACCATTATTCATGTTTCAAGCAGCAGTCAATTATAGAGAATTCATCTTAAAGGAAAAACATCTGGACATGAATAAGAAAAGAGCATGGACAAAGTATACCTTGGAGAAAGAAACTCTCTTTTTAAACCATACAAACTCAGCCAGAACAATCGATGGAGTCACAGCAATTTTAGCCATCTGATAGAAACCCACACTGAAATAAATGTGAAACACATTAATAACAGAACTTTATACCCGGCATGATTCTGATAAGGATAATTTGCTTACCTGTTGTATTTCAAGCTGACATTAGCCAGACCAGTGGATAGAGACATAACAAATCCAAGAGTAAATAAAATAAATCGAGCTTGTTTCGATGGCGGAGCAGCTGGAAGTAAAGAAAAGGCTTTTAAAATGGCCATCAGCGACCAGCTTATTGCATAATGAATGAAACTAAGACATATGGGAAATTGGAATCCAACTCCTTGAAGCACCTGAAGAGAGGAACAGGGAAAAAAAAAACAGACAAAATATGACGGGTTCAATTACAGTAAAAGTAACAAACAATTAGAGAAGGCTTTCAAAATTGTTAGAACACAAACCCATTTGTTCACGAAAATAATTCCAACAGCAACCACAAAGTTGAATGTAAGAGCAACTACGGGGTTAAGCAGACGTCTCTCTTGTCGCTTTGTGTTTCCAGAAAAGCAAAATCTGCTAAAAAACGAAGCCCGCAACTCTTCCAAAGCTCTGTCTGAATTGTTAACCGAATGAAACAGAAGCATATATCAGATAATGCCGGAATAACACTTGTTGCACTTATTAATGCCATTTCCTGACCAAATTGAATGCTTAAAAGAGAAAGAAGAACAAAGTCACTATTTTGCTGAAATTGAAACAAGCGCATTGTCGCATGCAACAATAAACTCAAGATCAACCACTTCATCCGAGAAATTTATATAAAATATAGCATAAAAACATACAGCTTACTGGACATTCAAAGCTTAAAAATGGACACGAGGCTAACCAGGCAAGAGCAAGGCTATATAACTTTTGGTAACTGCTACTAATTTAACCAACCGCAACGAATCAGAAGACTATTTTGGGAAAAAACATAGTGATTGCCCGTTGAGAAAAGGGAATTAAAGAAACAAGAGCAATTAAAAGGTGTAATTTTGAAAAAAAATAAAAAGAGAGAGAGAAAAAAACAGAGCCTTCAAAGTTCAAAGTGTCGATACTAAACACCCAAGAGCATCTCTTCAAACTCCACAAAGAAAAAGAACAATAATTCCCAGATGCAAACTAGAGTAGTCAAACATTCCCAAGAATAAAAACTGAAATAAACAAGAACTCTGAAACTCGAACAGAAATGGGTGATTTAGGAGCAAAGTAATAAGCATAAAGTAGCAAACCTGTTTCACCGGCATCACTATCCTTGCGCTTGAGCATCTTCCTCACATCTTTCTTCACCAAGAAGTTCAAAATCTCACGACTACACAACATAGCTCCCACACACACTCTCTCGCTCAACTCTGCGTGGGTCTCACTACAACAGTAGCTATACGACAACAATTACTAGAACTGAAGGAACAAAGACCCTCTTCGAAATTTCGGTACTTTTACAGTGACGAAGTAAATAAGGACGTTGGTACAGTGAGACGAATAGGAAGACAAAAACTTTGAGGAAGGAATCTAATCAGTCCCAAATAGAGTTGTAGTGAAAGATGGAGACTTTGGGACGCCTTGATTAAATCTAGCGTTGATAGCGCAAAAAGTTTACAATTTTTTATGTAAACTTCTTGTGAGAAACCTCAAAGCTGTCGGACAAAGAAATAGGCAATCAACCTTTCAAAAAAAGGCAATCACGGTCATAGTCTCCTTCACCGACCAAACAGTTAAAACAAACACGAAAAGGTTGTTTGGGTGTTTGTGTCCATCCTGTATGTGTCTCGTAACCAAATTAATAAAACATAATTTTCTTTATGGATTCTCTTATCAAAACAGAAGATTATATAAGACGTGTGCGTGTGCGTGTGCTCTTTTTGTTGTTTTAGGATTCTTTAACTGAACCTGATAATGTTTGAGACAATAGAACAAACGAGGAGGGAATGTGATGCGATTTTCTTGTTGTTCCCCAAAATCTTATTTGAAATGGTTAATGTCATTGTCAATAATTGAGTTTTCTGTGGTGATGTTAGCAGTCAGAGTGTGTCTTTGAATGACCAAAATTTCCATTCTGTTTTGGACTTTTATCTATTCAGCATTTGGATTGATGCATGCAACAATTACTGTATATCTTATCATGTTTAAAACATCCTCAAGTATAGTGACCCATGACAGGCTGTTCTTTCAAGGAATAACATAATTAAGGAATGCGAAAGAGAGACACGATCAGATCAGAACTCCTTTAAGAGCATTTGGATATATTCAAAATATATCCTAAGTTATGAGACTTTTAACTTATTAATCACTTTTTGATAATTTATCATATATATTTTAACTTTTATAATATTATATATGGCAAATTAAATAATGATAAATATTGGAGTATCCTAATTGGAAATAGAAGTTCTCCAAAAAAGTTAAAATTATAAATTACATTAAAAAACATGTCTAAATATTGTAAAATGCCTAAAATGTAAATTATGCAGTTAACAATGTTAAGATACATAAAAAGTGAGCAAATTCAAAATAAGTTACACTAAACTCGAGTGTTCAACCCTCAATTGTAGTTTATCTCCTTCAAAGAGTGTCAAATAGATGTATGCCAACAAATGGTACAAATAATATTATACAAAAATACAGATTCACACGTCCAGAAATAATCACCATATGAGTGGACAATATTTATTGAGATCTATCATCTTCAGGCTCAAAGACAATTGCTGACGTTAGTGGATCGCAACGATGACTTCTATTATAACGACAGATAACCTATTTCAAAGTACTTTTATTCAGATTTATACTTGTCTGGGGACCCTTGCCGTTTCTAGTACCTTGTCGACTGAATCCTAGCCCTTATAAGTGGTCATGTCGATGTCGTCCTTCTACACAGCCATTGCATCACAAAACTGCTTTACCTCCAAATCTAGGTAGCTGTGTTCATATTCATCAAAGCAACCCTACCTCCCTCTGCCATTCCCTCTTAAAACCGGATGATAGGTTCAAGGCTTGTGCATAGTTTAGAGGAAATTGGAATATTGCAGTTGCAAACTTTTCTACATATGAAGTCACACTTCTCTTGTAACATGAATCTTCCTGTGATGAGTTCTGATTCTTCAATGTTCATGATTGCAGGTAGATAAAAATGGGTAAAGACACGGGCAATTGCAGATGGCAACAGCTCAATGTTGATAAAGACCAGTGCTTGTGGTTCACATTATGGTAGTTTAACTTGGGACCGTATCATTCGGGTAAGCAAGGCAAAAGGCACATGATTGCCTACTTGCGGACTGGGTGAAGGTAGACAAAATCCAGCCCAAACTTAACCCATTCTCATCAACAATTCTTCTTCTATTGCGTTTCATTTTCCAACTTCTTCACAGTTTTTCATTAGCCACACAACAATAGAGCTAGATCCAGCCCAAACTTAACCCATCCCCATCAACAATTCTTCTTCTATTGCATTTCATTTTCCAACTTCTTCACAGTTTTTCATTAGCCACACAACAATAGAGCTAGACTAAGTCACTATTGACATGCAGAATGAGGTGGATATCCATAAGTTGCAGTTGCATCAATCAACGGTGAACCTTACTCTTCAATCGTCCTAAATGTTATTGCAGCAGTCTTAGAGAATGGATGGGGGAGAGTTTTAGAGGACTTTGGTCCATTAGTTTCCCACGTAATTGGAGCAAAAATAATAGATTGGAACAAGTCTATGTAAGTGAAGGAACAGAAGAGACAAAAAGCAGTCCCATATCAACAACACTTGCTGAATATCAACTTTTGCATTATGTAAAAGTAAAATTTCGTCAACTAACAATTTTGTCATCAACAGCAATTGCAAGAATATGATGACAAACTACCTAAATATCAACTTTGCGTTGTGTAGAGATAAATTTTCACCAATAACTATTCTCCCTTCATGTTTCTGATGGGGCAAAGAAAGCCCTTTAGAGAAGACAAAAAGAAACATAAATTAAATCAACAACCATATTCTCCTGTAGTCACCACTGATTACCATTATAAATTGCCAAACATGCATGACCACATTATTCACACAGATTTATGGAGACAGAGCAAACCAGGCAACATTTTCCATTGCATTAAGGCATTCACTTCTAACGAATGTTAAATATGCCTTTACTCATGTAGCAAGTTAGAAAACATGTTGAATAAGATTTCTTACATGCTTTGCCATCTATTGTCAAAGGATTATGTTACAAATGGCACAGGAAGAACCGTCATAAATCTAGAGCCCACGATAGCAATGGCGCAAACGTCATTGCCCCATGACCTACTTGTATCTTGACTAGATCAGATAAAACAGACGCTAAAGATATGAAAAATAAATCACTTACCCATATAGTATTTCTTATCAAGTATAACGTCGATCAGAAGAAAGCAAACATCGTAAAGCCATCAGTAAAGGAAGCAGTTGTCACTAACAGGAATGACGATACTAAGTTCTTTAGGCAAGGTCAATCCTCTGATATCAGCAACTAAGAAGTGTATTTCAGGCGACACTGGTGCATATACACTCCTCTAAACTAGTGCGTAGCTTCTACTCAAAACTCAAAACAATGAATTGAGAAGAAACTATTTTTTCAATTATCTAATATCTAATTAGATCTCTCATCTTTCATTAATCGTTGAAGCAAGTCTAATCATTCAGAATGTTGATGTTTACAGATACTCAACATTAGATGCTACAAAGAAGCTTTAAGGCACACGCCAAACTTGAAACCAAGTCAACAGACACATACTTATAAATTCAGAATCTCAGAAGCCATAAAAGGCCAATACTTTCATGTCATAATATGAGCATATTGAATAATCTCATTAAAAAGCCCATAATTTCCACATTTCCAGTCTATCTTAAAATCTGCTAAATCGACAACATCTTTCAATCCACGAGCAGTATAACATAAGCGATGCGTAAAATCATCACGAATTGAAAACCCTCATCTAAGATAACCAGGAATCTTGATGCGAATGAAAAGCATACTCATAATGTAAGCGATCACTACCGACGAAACCCCTGCCGTCGCGTACGATACCTTCACGCTCTTCGCTCGATTCTTGTCCAGCGCAAGATCCAACAGAACAATCCCGATTCCGCCGAGCACGAACATGAACCCCGACGAGAGACCCTCAATGATGTACTGGCCGTTGACGCGGCCGGGGAGGAACACGACGGGCCGGATGGAGCCAGTAGCGGGATCCTGCGTGGATCCGATGCCCGGCGGCTCGACGATAACATCGTAGACGAATCCAGACACGACCATGAAGTATGTGAGCAGGGTTAGGGCATAGACGGTCATTGGAGAGGGGAGGGTGAGGGAGGGGAGTTTAAGGCGGAGGCGCGGAGGCCGGAGGAAGGAGAACGGAAGGATTCTGATGATGTGGAAGATCGGGTCTACTGTGGTCGCCAGCGAGTATGATTGTTCGGTGAACGACGTAGCTTGTGTGTCGTTTTTGGGTGCCATCGTTTGTTGATCGGAGAAGAACGTGCCGGTCTTTGATCCAAACAGTATTTTTACTGAAAGTGGAGGGTTTTGTAGATCGTCTGTTTGGTTACTTGAATGAGATTGTTTGTGTGGTGGAATTAGAATGCTCCTATCCAGTTTAAGGCCTGGCCCAAGTATAATGAACTAGACCTTAGAAGCAATTTCTTGAGCTATCTTGGGCCTCTTGGCCTAATTAGTAAGAATACAGCTTTCCTGATTATCTTCACATTATTTTATTCCAATCCTAAATATAAATCATATTCCATAAAAATTCTAGATAAAACAACGATTAGTTATGTGATTAATTCAAGTGAACCATAATGTTAATACTAAAAATTAATAATTACAGTTAAATAAAACTCTTTCCATTTATTAAATAGACCTAATTACATTTCAAATCAAACTCTTCATCGCCTACTAATTGTAAATGGCAGATATTTATTTAAACATATGTATACAAATCTAAAATTCTTTAATATATATAAATAAATAACCTAAATTTGAAATTATTATGTAAAAATATAAGAGTTTAGCTAATTAAATTTTTAATAAAAATACTGTTTAATGTTTAGGATTAAAATATATGGAGTAATCATAAGTAAGTGGTTGTGCAACCATCCAGGCAACTCTCGGTCAAATGGCACACGAGAATAACAAAAATCATGGGTATGTGATATTGTTAGATCACATGAATCGAAAAAAGCTCTTCTCGTTATGATTCATAAGCTCGTGGAATATTTTATCGATAAATTTCAAGAAAGTTATATCATAGATTTCCAGCCTATATATCAATTAAATGATTTCTAGAACAGATTTCATAAAGAGGCAGAGATAAATAAAGATTGACTGTATCTTAGATTTCAAATATGCTAATTGAGACACAAGCTTTTTTTCTCCTTTAGGGCAACAACGCTTTGCCTTTTAAAAATCTAAAGTAACCAATCTCATCTGATGGGTCACAAATATATAATATACATCATAAACTTTGATCATGAATATATAGCTTATTATAAGATTGTAATCTTCTTAAAAATAAAATCCTATAAGAGATTATTTTAAATATAACTTTTGTTAAGTTATTCAACTACCGTTAGGGAATGATACAAGATTGTTGGAGATATTATGGTTTTTAAGGAAAATTAATTGGGAATATTAAAAACTATGGATAGTGAAATTTTCTTTTTTTTTAATTACATGAAGATTAATCAATTAAAATATTAAAATGTATGAAATACATTAAGAGTTATTTAATTGAAATAAAATTCGTGTTATTTTGAATTAAAATTTGATAATTCATTTATAAAATTTAAAGTTCATGATATAAATAATAAGATAGTTACTATTTATAATCTTTTAAGAGAAAAATACATGAGGTTTCATTGCAGATTAAATAGTTTTTTTGAAAATTTTATTTTTAATTTTTTTGAAAAATAGTTTTAAAAAGATTTTTATTAGAAATAATGATAAAACACATGTTGTGTGGGATAGTCAAAGGTCGTTGATATTAATTTAAAATAATTAAACTTAACTAAAGCTAATAATTTATTTTAATTATCTTAAATTAACACTTTTAATATAATTTAATTAATTCAAGTCATATTTAAAAATTGACTTATATGTCATTTTAGTAATATTTAATTGGTCATGTGTGATATTTATACTGATTATTTTTAAACGGAAGTCAAAATAATTTTTTAAAATTGGAAATTATTTAAATTACTTATATATTTGTTTACCTTTTTTTTAACAATTGTCTCTACCCTATAATATAAAGAATTAATTTGAAAACGTGCAACATGGCCGCCGAAAATGCTAGTAAATGGAGAAGATACCATTCCACCCAAAATCAATCCTTCCTCAACTGTGGGAATGGCTACAAAATTCAGACCAGACCATCTGTTACACTTCAAGTAGCACTCGGTGGATTACCTACCATAAAATCTTCTACTTAGTAGCTGTAAAATAATTAAAGTTCAAAATTGCGGTCCACCGTCCTTCATTCTTAGTCATTGAAAAGCTGATCTGTCTCTGACGAAGCATCGGAGTTAACGGAGCTGTTTCTAGTCCAATATAACTTCATCATTCATCTTAATAAAAAACAGCAAGAAAGTCTGCAGAAGAAAAACACTTGATAATGTCAGAGATCGGGATTGGACACCAACTGTGCATGAAGATTACAGACCAAGAACATGGGCAGAAGAGGGTACATACAGAGTTGGGTTTTAATGATTGACATTGATTCGGTACCAAGTATAACGTTTGCAGGTACCATCTTGTCAAGTTGAAAGGCGTTGGGGAAAATATACGGAACGGAAGGAAATCTTCGGTTACTTTTGTCCAAGACCAATCTTATGTCATTCATACACAGCCATAAATTTTTGTAGATTTCAGTGAAATTTGTGGCTATGCATATATGGAACAGAATTGGTCTTGGATAAAAGGATCAGAAGAATTGGTTCCATACGGAACGGCGCAGACGTGATTCATGACTTGGAAAAGGTTAAGCGTTAAGCGTTAAGACGCATGCAGCAGTAGCCACCTGGCCTCTTCTGTACTTCCCTTTAGGGTCTCGACTTTCGTTCACTTTTTCGAATGGGCACTCCACTCCAGCGGTCCACCGTCCACCCACCCTTTGTTCCACTGACTCGGATTATCCAAGAAAATCAAAGAACAACCCTGACGTTATACTTTGTCCTTTTGTATGACGCCATCACGATTTTAGACAATCACGTCACACCCAATACACCACCCCACCCCACGTTTGCTATATGATTTGGGTGTGTGCTTTCCTAAGTCTTTATCAAAAAGCCAGACAAAGAATAAATTACCCCACGTATGGTTCAAGAATTTGTTTTCTAAGGATGGTTTTAAGTATTTAAAAGATAGGTCGCAAATTTTATTTAATAACTGATACAAGTATAATTTTGAGGGAAAGAGGGGAAGAAAACAAGAAGATTTTGAAGAGCTGTTGTTCACAACCCTTTCCATCATAAAAGAGAACAATCTATATTACTAAAACATAACAGTTAAAACTAAAAAACAAGAAAAAGGAATATCTCATCCAATATAACTACTAACGTAACTAACAGCTAATTCTTAAACTTAGCTAAAGACCAATTCTACCGACTTGTTCAATGGAACAATAAAGCAACAACCTATGACTAAATCAACTTAAATCTTCACAATGCAAATGATGGCCCATATCAATTCCCTCCTCCCTGAGAATCCTTGTTCTCAAGGATAAAATTTGGATACGGTTCATTCTCCCAAAAAGCATTCTCTATTGAAGCACCTTTCTGTTTAATCAAAATTTTAGATTTGGATGATACTTTCCCTCACAAACAATTCAACGATCAATAGTAGCTTTAGGTTGTGGAATGATAATGGATTTGTTAGTGACTGGTGGAAGTTGTTTAGAAAGCGGAATAACTAGTGGTTCTAAATGCTTCTATAACAAACTAACATGAAAAGTGTTATGAATTTGAGAATCAGGAGGAAGAGCTAATTAAAAAGATATGCGACTAAATCCATCTTTTTAATAATTTAGTAAGGACCAAAAAAACATGGAGCAAGCTTTATTGAAGCTCGAAATGCAACAAAAGTTTGTCGATATGGTCGAGGCTTAAGATAAACATAATCACCCTCTGCAAAATGGACCTCTCTACAATTTTGATATGATTAGAATTTCATTCGATTGCGAGTTTGTGTAAGATTATGGCGTAACTTACGAAGGATGGTATCTCGATCTCGTAGATAGTCATCAACTACTTGGATCCGACAAGTTCCTAGAACATAAGCTAATAAATTGAGAGGTGGAACTCCATAAATAGCCTCAAAGGGAGATATTTTGGCAGAGGAATGAGTTGATGTATTATAACTGAACTCAGCCCATGAAATCCATTCAAAATAACGGATAAATTTTCGGTAGTAACCTATTAATCCTAGAAACCCATGAACTCCCTTTAATGTAGTTGGTGTTGGCCACTTAAGGATTGCTTGTATTTTTGTAGTGTCCACTACAACTCCATCCTTAGAAATAATATGACCCAAAAGTAGTCTACTTGTGAAACACCAAACCTACACTTTGTTTCTATAGCAAATAAATGGTTAGTTGATAAGATGGTGAAGACGGTCTGCAGATGTTAAAGGTGGTCTTCCCAATTTTGTGAATACATAAGAATGTCATAAAAAAGGACTAAAATAAGCTTTCAAAGATAAGGGGAAAAGAGGACGTTCATGAGATTTTGAAATGTTGCAGGGGCATTTGTGAGAACAAATGATGTTACGACAAACTTTTACTGCCCTTCATGTATTTAAAAGGTCCTTTTAGGAATATCTTTTTCTTGTACCCGAATTTGATGATAATTTGCTTTTAGATCCAATTTAAAAAAGAATTTGGCCCTGTGAAGCTCATCAAAAAGCTCATCGATTACTAGTATTCCATATTTATCTTTGATTGCTATGTCATTCAAAGCCTAATAGTTCACACAAAACATCGATGGCATAAAATCGCTAATCTCCATTGGGCTTATGCTCAATATAACAGGAGATGAGAACGGGCTATTACTTGGTCATATCAATCTAGATTGCAAAAGTTCCCTCACTTTTTTTTCTATTTCATTTTTCTGAAAGTAAGGATATCGATATGGTCTAGCGCTCACAGGCTTCGAATTTGGTTAAAGGAATTCGATGATCATGTGGTCGCTTTAGAGGAAGACTGTTAGGTTCTTTAAATAATTGTTGGAATTCAGTTAGGAGTTGAGCTATGTCAGAAGAGTATGAGGTCGACTGGGATTTATTAATAGAGAGTAGAATCTAGAAGAGAAAGTCAGTACCTTGTAAGTAATTAACTTCTTTATTTGTTAGAGCTTCAATGTTGGCTAGCCTCCTTTGAAATGTGTTATAGACTCCCGCAAGCTAGAATTTCATAGCTACTCACTTGTAATCCATTTTAATTGGACCTAGAGTCTATAATTATTGTTCTCCTATAACTACATGGCAAGCTGCGACGAGAAGGACATAATAATCTGTTGTGATGGGTTTACCTTAAATGGTAATTGTGAACGCTTGACATTGTCCAACACAGTCTATTTTTTCCCCGTTGGCGATTATAACTCATAGCTTCTTATCCGCACTTGGTAACTATGGCTTGATCAATGAAGTCGTGGGTACTACCACCGTCTATAAGAATAGTCACGTTCTTATTTCTCACCTTCCCCAATACATATGTTGTTTAAGGGTGATTAATCCCAGCTACGATATAGAAGGAAATTTCTGGCACTACTTCTTCACTTTCCGGTTCAAGTTCAACAAGGTATTCTTCCTCAGGGCATGGTTGATGTGAATCCTCTGTCATAAATAGTTGTGGATGTTTGCATCGATAGCCTGGGGCAAACTTCTGACCACAATAGTACCATTTCTCGAAGCTCTTGTGCCTCCTGATTAGTAATATGTCAAAGTTCTTCAATTAGTCTAGCGACACCTATTGCTTCTGTCAAGGTGCGATGCTGTTTTATTTTTACATCTAAGCGGACGTCATCATGAAGTCTAGCAATAAAACAACCAATAAGAAAGGTTTCTGGCAAGCCATCAACTCTATGAGAAAGCTTTTCAAAAGCCTTTTGATAAGCTGCTACAGTTGTCGTTTGTCAAAGCTGAGTCAAAGCTTTGATGGATCCTTATAATATGTGGGTCCAAAGCATAGGCGGATTCTAAAGCATAGGCGGATTGCTTTGGTAAATTCATCCCAAGTGAGTGGTCCACGGGATTTCGTCAGCTACCTGTGTCATTGTAAAGCGATGCTTTCTAAATGAAAGGAAGGTAGCTGCAGTTGTTGATCATAGGCAACATTCTTAAATTGAAAATATTGTTCTACCTTTAAAACCTAGTCAGATGGGTCCTCATCATTGAACTTTGGACAGTATAGCTTAAGGTAATGGTGACAGTGGTCATTTAGGTCGTTAGATTGCATAATGTTTGGAAATTTTGAAGATTCTTCGGGAAAGAATGCGTTGATTTCAGGATGGGTATTTTGTGTTTTGCGAGACTTGTAAAGCTTGTAGCTCGGTTAACACTCGTTCTAAGATGGCATTAACTTGGTCAAAGCTAGACCTATGTCGAACTAAGATTTTGCTAACCTTGTTGCGAAATTCTGCATTAGTTTTGTTGCGAGTATCTATGGCTGCAGCCGACTCTGAAACCACTGATACAAGTAGAACTTTAAGAGAGAGAGAGAGAGGTGAAGAAAGCAATAAGATTTCTAATACAAGTAGAATTTTGAGGGAGAGAGGCTAAGAGAACAAGAAGACTTTGAAAAGTTATTATTCACTGCCCTTTCATCTAAAAAGAGTTCAATTTATACTACTAAAACATAATAGCTAAGGCTAAAAAACATGAAAAAAGAATATTTCATTCAACGTAACAACCAATGTAACTAGTAGCTAATTCTTTCTTATCCAAATTAGCTAAAGACTAGTGCTACTGACCTGTTAAATGGAACACCAAAGTAATAATCTATGACTAAGTTAACCTAAATCTTCAATAACTTATTTAAAATGTGTAATTAAAAAAAGTTATATACAATTGAAATACCATATATATTTTACAATGCATTACGAATTTGAATGATATAAACATGCTCGTTCCTAAGTTCTTATACCATGCATGGAACGTAGAAAATGCTAAAAGTACGAACAGTCAAAAGAAATTTGACAAGAAAGCTTCGTTCCAAATGTTAGTGAGTTGGGTCGAGAATTTACGGTTATGTGGTCCAGAGTACAAATGCTTAGACTGTTACGTTCGAAGCGTTGGTGCATGCATTCTTGGGGACCTGTTACGTCAGTCAGTCTTCAAAGTCCTAGGATGTGACTTCTCACGATTCAAAGTATATAGGAACGGCGCAAGATGCTAAGTTCACTGGATTTTACCGGCAACGTAATCAAACTGTCAAACGCACTAAAATCCGAAGGCTGTAGAGTGTAGACGACGAGGGTTGGGGAATGGATTAAATTAGTAGTCAATGCGATAAGGACATATGACAGGGGAGAAGTTTATGAGTTTCAAAATTGTACAGCAACAAATGTCTGAGGTGTTAATTTGCATTTAAAAGTTATTTTTTAATAACGAGAATTTTATATTGATTATTTTTCTTGTGCATGTTTTGATAAATTCTCAAAGTAGTAATTCAGTGATTATTTTTTAATAAATTAATAAATTGAAGTTCTAATTCGATTTTTAATTTTTCGATTTGATTTACTTTAATAATGTTTATTATTAAAAACTGAGTAATTTATTAGTTAATAAGTTAGTTTCATAAATTAATCAACTTTATAAATGAAATAATTTTCATTTAATAGCCTTCAAATTTTTTGATAAATAACAACAGTCTTCTTCAATTATATTTTAAAATATCTAATTTTAGTCAATATTTAACATATTTTATGATGATTTAATATCAGTTAAAATTTTTAAACCTTAAAAATCTTGTATTACCAGTTTAACTTTTGGATCAAATTTTCAAATATTGATAAATAATGTTAAATTCTAAGATCGGGATGTCAAAGATAAGGAATGGTGTCGTAACGTGGCAATGAATGATTCCTTATAAACTTTTAATCTGGTTTAAATTAAAAGAGAACGAAAGAATTTGAATTATAAATTTTTGACTAGGATATAAAACATTTAAGAAGAATAAATTGTGAATTTCACATAAAAATAAATACTAGAATTTTATATAAAAAGAGAAAATAGGTATAAATTTACATAAAATCAATTCCAAATTAACTATTTTTAACATATATTTTCTTAACATATATATAATTATTTTTAATTATATATTATTTAATTTAAATTAATTTATTAATTTCGTTTCACTTGAATTAAAATTGTCATCTTTAACAATAATAATGTGTATATTCAAGTTGTCAGAATACAAAAGCAGGTTTGTTTCTACAAGAAGTGATTTTTAGACTAGGAGATAGCGATAATTATTAACTTAAATTCGAAAACCAAAAATAATAGCTTTCAAAATATGGTAAGACTTTAACTGAGTATTCATGGTGATGATAATACAATTAAATATAAATTTAATTTAATTCATCATTAATAAATTTAGAGAACATCACATCCACATTAATATTTAACAGCTGAGTGATGAGTCTCTGAAAAAAATATCCAAATTTTAACGACTCGGAAGTATGACTTCTAATGCTAGCAACTGTTTTTCTCATGTGAGGAAGGGTAGGCAATTATCGGTCAGTATTTCCTGAAAGGACACGGGTTTTTTTTTTTTTCCCTTAGAGATGGCAATAAGCTGTCAATAGGCTAGTTTTGTCAATATTTTTAAATAATTTTTATAAAAATTAAAAATGTAAAATAATGTAATTTTTTAAAATTGAGAGTCCAGGTTTAAGCTACCTAGATATAGGCTTATTTGATTACTAACTCTTTTAAGTAAAAAAATATTATTTGCTTAAAATAATTAAATATCGAGTCAGTTTGAGCATAAATCTAATCTATAAATTGGTCCATTAAAAACAACTAAATTTAATTTCATAAGCAAAAAATTGTCATCCCCACTTTTACTTTGTTGCTAAATGACAAGGAGAAGTGACATTGAACATTTTATATCATTTATTCAAATGTCATTTCAATTAATGGACCCCTATAATTTAATATATTATTAATATATTTCTAGCTGCAAAAAATTATTAATTATTTCATATATTTTTAGTTTTATAATACTTATTTTAAAATTATCAATTTCCATTATAAATTCTAATTGTGAACTTTATAATGTTATGATAGAACAGTAGGGGTATATTAGTTTCGCAAACTCTTCGAATTATGGCAATTGTTTCTAGCACAATAAAAAACCATAAGAATTAAAATGCAACAAAATATATAAATACTAATATTTGTTAATGCAGTTCGACATACCTTTCTTACGTCTGCGGGGCCATCACAAAGCTTATTACTTTCATCAAAGGCCAACGATAGCTTTACACAAGGCATTAATAAGCTGACTCTACTTAACCCTTGATACTACTACTCGTCCTCACTACCCGTGAAAGTGATTCACACTCAATAACACGAGCGACTTGTGTTAACTTCAATAGAAGATTTTTCTCAACAATTTTTTGAAACATGAACAGTTAATAAATCACTCAAGTGATAACAAACAACTCAACACTCAAGAAGACACTTGACAGAAAAAACAAAGAATAATTTCCTGCACAATCACGAAACCATGAGCAGCTGAATAATCATGCAGATATCATCACTAGACTTCTAGTTCACGCAGACTATCCTTCAACTCACAATAATGCTTTTCAAACGCGAAGGTTTAAGCACACAACAATATATCTCTAGCTATACCCCAATTTTCTGAACACTAAAAGCCATGTGATATGCCCATTCACCAACAATATAATGCACCAAGACATAGATCCAGAACGACTCACATGCCAAGTGACTCACATGTATATTTAGCAAAAATAAGGTCACACATGATACACCAAATAAACGCCTAGCAAGAACTTCACCAAGTTAACCATGATTCAAGAGCAAGAGCTGGGTCATGCATGCATCAACACACCTACGACTGTCTCCAATTTTCTTCATACTTGGCATCGTCACACACACATGCCTTCCTCAAAACAATAAGAATCTTCATATCAAAGACTACTCACTTTTTGTTCTTTCATTCAACATAAACATTCATCAGAAAGAACCTCACCAGATCACTGACGTAATTGTTGCCAAGAAACAAACACCTAGTTACCTATGACTAAGACAAAAACTAGAAAAATTCACTCCAATATCAACCAAGAAAATAATCACTAGATCACTTACATATCTTCCACACAGAACGAGTCACGCAACAGTAAAAAATTCAAGACATGGAAACCTTCACCCTACCTTCACATACGTCATCTTGCATTATCCATATTTCAAAAAGAAACGTAATCCACTCCAGTCTTCATTCAAGATGGACTTCTATTTGTGCAACAACACTTATCCAAGAATCCAATTCCAGTAAGACTTCTTGATTTATATTTTTAATCATTATCTGAATATCCAATAATCAAAAATGCCAAAATTAAAATAATAAGACATAGTAAATATCCTAACAATCCCACCCCCCCTTTTGACATTTTTGTCACAAACAGAAACTTCCCTTAAATCAAATAATTGAATATATAAAAGTATTGAAGTTAAAATACTCCCCCTCAATCCAAGGTACATATAGATAAAAATAGTGAACATTCATAGGTAGTTCAAAATAGCCAAGTACAAACCCAAAGTCAAGCCATCTCCCCTTTTGGGTCAAATGATGCCAAAAAGAAAAATCAAGGAGCATTGGAGGACCAAAGAACCCACTGCTTCAGCTGGCGAAGTGCATCAAGACCCACTTGAAAAATACCTTCAATCCTCTCAATTTTAGTGAATAAAGCTGCATGAGAATTGACAGAGGAGGCTCTCGAGGCATCTGAAGGACCAGGTGTAGTGTATGGCAAATCGACAACCCGTGGTTGCTTGAAAGTTCTAGTCGATATGTTCATTAATGTGACTGGTTCAAATGTACTTGTCTCCAACCAAAGAACACCATTTGCATATAAAAATTGAGAAATTAAGCAAGGAAAGTAAAGTAGAGAATGTGACTTGCCTTCAATAGTCAACATAGCTTCAATTATGAGTAACCTCAAATTGAAGTTTACCCCGGTGCTGATGGCATAGAGTAGTTTAGTGTATGCTAGGTAGACAGAGACAACATGTGCACTAGGCATCTAGTTAGCTAAAACCAACTTATAAAGCACGAAATACTTTTGAGTCAACATGGATGAGCATAGCCCGAACTAGATAGCCAAACGGATAACTTTCCGCCGGTTAATACAGTAACTATTTGATCATTAGAAACGGTCCAGTTATCATCATAAATCTAATCCCCAATTAGATTGTCAAATCTCATGAAGATATTGAACCTGTCAGCATCAAACTGTATTACCCTGCCCTAGACATATACCAATTTATAACTCAAAGTAATATCAGATAATAAGTCACCAGGCAGATTGCAATAGAATGCTTTTACCAATTTAATATCATAATGTTCAAGAAGTAGTGCAGCTCACAGTAATGTTCTATTAGATAGTAAAATATCCAGACAATACTGCTAAAATTCATCTAAGTTAATAGGGTGATCCAGTACTAACCCGATGTTAGTGAATGTCTCCCATTTTTTGCTCAGCTTCGGGTGAATAGAATTTGAATGAAACTGCAATTTCTACTATCAATCGGGCAGATGGAACTCGCCAAGGTGAGCAGACTATTTTCCTAGCTCGCTGTTTTGTCTATTTTTAAGGGACCAAAGGGGGAGTAGTCGGTGGAGTAGCAGCAATAGGAACCTCGTCATAATCAGATAACGAGTCAACGAACATTGAACGCAACACTCGTATGGCATCATCACTTTCTGGTGGATAATCTCGAACCGAGGTGGTGTCGAAAATTTCAATGGGAGTAGTTGAGGACGACCTAGACCCGAAAACTTTTCTCCTAGATGTCAGGTTTAGCAGCAAACAGTTGGACCTACGTGTGGGAGCAATAGTCGGTTTTTTCACACTCGAGGAGAGGGATTTGTGTTAAAGAACAATAGAGACTCAAACAAAATCAACAAATGACACAATCGTTGAGTGAAAGAGAGCAATGTTGTAAAGAGAAGTCCAAGAAGTCCAAGTTGTAGAATTGGAACCCACACGGATGAGAAGAGATGAGTCTTCAATGGAGTCCCAAAAATCTCACACAGATGTTACTTCCATGGTGGAGAAGTCGTCAATGCAATCACGTGGGTGCTTGGGAGCTTGAAGGTCGACAGAGATGAGAAGGGGATGAGGGGCGCAGGTGGCTGCAGAAAGAGGACTTGGGGAGTTTTAATCCTTTAATGAAAATGTATTGTTTCGTTTTTTTTTCTTTCAAATTTTTTTAATGAAATAAGACATAAATAATGTAAAACACAAAGTCCCAAAGCCCTCGAAGAAGTTAAAACTTGACTGCGTCAAGAGGTTTCGTAAAAATATCTGCTAGTTGCTTTTCCATAGACACATATGAGAGGGTCGCTACTTTGTTCTCTACAAGCTCTCAAATAAAATGATGCTTCAAATCAATGCGCTTCGTCCATGAAGCTGAACCAGATTCTTAGAGATATCTATAACACTATTTTTATCATATAAGATTGTCAATACATCCTGATCAGGGCCGTTCCTATCGTTTTATAGGCCTAGGGCGAAATTAAAAAAAAAGGCCCCGACAATATATTTAAGTTTACATGTTTGTATGAAAGCACTTATATGGAACTAGAAGAAGTATACAGGCACAATAGAACACTAATAGCTTGACAATATATCATAAAGATATGTCAATGATATTATACATGTGACAGAGGAAAAAATAAATAGGAAAATTTAATATCCAATAGTAAAAATGAAAAAACAAAGAGTAAATTTTAATGATAGAGAAACA
>JANQAP020000231.1:756020-771453 GCA_026874005.2 Erythroxylum coriaceum | reverse complement strand
GAATGACTACATCACCAGTTCTAGCCATACCAGATTGCTCCAAGGAGTTTTCCATCCAGTGTGACGCTTCAGGAAGGGGTTTGGGTGCTGTCCTAATACAAGAGGGCCGCCCATTGGCTTATTTCAGCAAGTCACTAGCTGAATCAACTTATTCCAAATCTGTTTATGATAAAGAAGTGATGGCGGTAGTGATGGCAATTCAGCATTGGAAGCATTTTTTAACTGGGAGACATTTCAAGGTTTATACCGACCATAAGAGTTTGAAGCATTTATTAGATCAACGGATTCCATCAATCGATCAACAATGTTGGCAAGCTAAATTGTTGGGTTTAGTGTTTGAAGTTATCTATAAACCTAGAAAGCAAAATGGAGCTGCAGACGCCCTCTCTAGAGTGGAAGACAATAAGATATTGTTCACGGCAATTTCAGCCCCATTTTGGCTTGATATGGATGTGGTCCGACAGGAGGTCAAGGGGGATACCAAATTGAACTTACTCATTACAGCTCTCCTACAGAACCCCAACTCTAAACCTGATTATCATCTAAGGGACGACTTGTTCTTCTATAAGAACAGGTAAGGTCTTTCATCCACTTCAACATTAATTCCCCAATTATTGCAAGAGTATCATTCCTCACCTTTAGGGGGACATTTTGGTTTCCTAAAGACCTACAAGAGGTTGGCTAGCGGATTGTTTTGGCTAGGAATGAAGTCGTCAGTACAGAAGTTTGTTCGTGAATTTGCCATATGCTAAAAGAATAAATACATGGCTATGTCTCCAGCTGGTCTCTTGCAACCCCTACCTATTCCCAAGCTGATTTGGGATGAAGTCTCAATGGATTTTATTACAGGGCTCCCGAAGTGCCATGGTTACGAAGTCATAATGGTGGTAGTAGATTAACTATCAAAGTATGCTCATTTCTTAATTCACAAACACCCTTTAACGGCTAAAACAGTGGCTGAAGTATTTATCCAAGATGTGGTGAAATTGCATGGTGTTCCTAGCTTCATATTGAGCGATAGAGACCCACTCTTCACTAGTAATTTTTGGAAAGAGTTATTCAAGCTACAAGGGGCAGTATTGAAGATGAATTCTTCCTACCATCCCCAAACGGATGGAAAAACGGGAGTGATTAATAGGTGTCTAGAAACCTACCTTCGTTGCTTCACTACCGAACAACCTAAAAATTGGTCTTATTGGTTGTCTTGGGCTGAATATTGGTATAATACTAACTATCATGTCTCAGTTGGGAAGACTCCTTTCGAAGTCGTCTATGGTCGCCTTCCACCAACCTTGTTGCATTTTTCCCAAGGAGAAACTCAAGTGAAATTAGTGGCGCTAGCTTTGGTTGATAGAGATGAAGCTTTACGCCAACTCAAACACAACCTATTACTTGCACAATCTATGATGAAGAAATTCGCAAATGTTCACAGGAGGGAGGTGAAGTTTCAGGAGGGAGACTTGGTCTTTGTTAAGCTAAGACCACATAGACAGCTTACTATTGCAAGGCGAATTTGTCCCAAGCGTTCTGCAAGATATTACGGTCCTTTTAAGATCATTGGAAAGGTGGGACAGGTTGCTTAAAAACTACAGCTCCCACCTACATCCAAAGTACATCCAATTTTCCACGTTTCCCAGCTAAAGAGGGCAGTGGGCGATCATCCTGTTGAGCATAGTCTTCCTCAAGGTTTAGAGATGGACACCTCGAAATTGGTTGAACCTGAAGTAGTCCTAGCCTCTCGCATCACTAAGTCCAAGGGCAGAAATATTCAACAGTGGCTCGTCCATTGGAAAGCTAAACCAACAGAGGAAGCAACTTGGGAGGATGCAGAATTCATTAAAGGGCAATTTCCTTCTACCCACCTTGAGGACAAGGTGCCTATTGAGGAGGAGAGAATTGCTAGCAATGTTAGCACTTCTCCTAGTGATCAGCCCATATTACCTAAGCAACCTAAGCCCATTAAAACTTATGTTTGTAGGAGCAAGCTGGGGAAGGGGGAATTTGCCATGTAGGCAAGTTGTTATGAGTTTGTTATAGGTAGTTAAGCAGAGAGAATATGTAAGGAGGAATATAGCTGAACTAGAAGAGGAGGGGGGCATGTTTTTGAATTGTGAAGGATTGCTTAGGCCTGGATATTTTTCCAGGAGGGAAGCTTGCTCCAATTGTCTCTCTTACATACATAAATAATAAAATCTCTATAGTATTTCCTATCAACATCTGTGGATTTATCACTGCATAAATGGACAGTGTTATGAGAGGATTCAATGGGATTCAATTAAATTTCGGTGGTAGAGTACTAAAATGTAAAAATAGTAAGAAAAATTAACTCATAATATTTCAGAACCAATATGACTGGGGTTGCATTATTTTCTTGTGTATGAAATGGTGACTAAGAAAATATAATACTCCCAAAGATGAGAATATTTTTAATTTTTTAACGAAAAGAAAACTTTTTGTGAGAGTATAATTGCTTCAGTATGCATATAAATCAATTTTATAAACTTGAACTAAAAACTCATCTAACAAGTGCCTTTTTTGAGGAGAACATGAAAATGAAAGCTACAAGATGAGTACTCGTTGAACATTAATTTCACTTAACTGTACCTTGAAGTACCAGTTTCAAGCCACTGAAACAGGTTTTCTAGCAAAAACAAAAAAATAAGAAGAAAGGTAAACAAGTGATACTCTATCTTAGACCATGCAGAAGGTTCTTGTACAATGCACTGTGCAGTGCATGTTTAACTGCATGTTTAGGTAGACAATTCTCTAAAACAAGGACCAAAATTATGGAGTGGAGAAAGTAAGTCGTGAGAACATTGCATAGCACCTTACTGCTGAGAAAAAGTAATTCTTCTCCATGGTCATTTTTCCAAGATGTCACATGTCCCCCATACAAGTACACCTAACAAAACAAGGAATACACAGATATTAATGCAAGTTTGAAAAGTGAAAACCCTTTTTACAATCTAAAGGAAACATGTTTAGGAACATTCAACACGTAACACTGAAACCGATTGACAAATTCAATTTTCATCCCAGGACATGGGAGAAACTTTCACCAAGACTTGTTTGAGAAAATAAGCAGCTTCGACCCGAAACCATTTTGATTTTATGGTTTACAACAATTGGTTGTCTTCTAGACTTTTCACTCAAATTGGTGAATCCGTTGGTAGTCATTGTTGAAAATCTTTCTTAAACGAACCAATCTGATAAGAAGAGGCTCTAAACATTTTCAGATAATAGAAACTCCATGTGGACCGAAATCACAATTCTAACAGCTATCTCGGAAAATTGGATAAATAGAGAACATTAAAGGACATGTGCTGACAATTACCAGAAACTAAACCACCTGATTCTTTAGCTTGTATCAATCTAAATCAGTAACATTCATTGCCTAGGAACATTATTCCTTTCAAGTTGTCTTTAGAATTAGTTTTCCACGAACAAGTCAAGAAATCTAACATCGAATACCAAACCAAAACACCAACTAATGCTTGGATTTGAAATTGATCATCCCAACCTGAAACAACAAACAGTTGCTTTCTACTAAATCAACTCATGTCTTGATTTTAACAAACCGAAGAACCCTGAGCCATAGACCCCAACAAACTCCAATCATACACGAAAAGCCGCTCCGTGAATTAAAAAATGTTTAAAATGATCCAATAGAAATGGAACCGATCAAACTCTAACAAAAGATCTGGCCTTTCCATATCCATCCATATTATACATATACTAAGAGAGCGATTTAGAGGGAGTCAATAGCACATAAAAGAAGGTTCATAGCCATGCGATCGTGCGGCTTTTTAAGGCATCAAAACGTTGACAAGTGACAACCGAAGACAACACAGTGAAACATTAAATTGGAGGACTGAGTACGGCGATCAAAAAGATGTTTACCTCGGCGGAGCTACCACGTGCCTCCCGGAGAACCACCATGTCGAGGCCGTTGATACCCTTGCAAACCTCCACCGGAACCCTATCCCTACCCGTTGCCATAAGAACACACTCACTGACTGTCTCTATCTCTCTATTCTCTGTTCAAGCTATTAGCAGGCTCTTGTTCTTCGCTACTACGAGAAAGCATGCAGCTTTAGACTTTTCGTTCCCTTGAATCCCTTCTGTATCATGGAAAAAAGACTTCGTCTTTGGTGCCTCTGACGTTTATAAGATTGCTTTGTTTGTGAAATTTCGGTTCTTTTGTTTTAAAGTTTGTTCCATCACTTGTTCTATCCCACTTGCACAGTTGCAGTGGCCATTGCTTTGGGTCCTTATTGCTTCTAGAAATGAATTGAAAAAAATTCGCTTTTTGTCGAATGGTAGGCAATAATGCAGTAAACTTACCTAAAAAATGGAGAAATGGTGAATGGCATACAATTTAAGCATCTTTTTTTATGGAAACTCACATTGTTACTTCATTGCATGAATACGAGTGAATAGGATACAATAAGCATCGCTTTTTATGGAAACTCACATTGTCACTTCATTGCACGGATATGACTTTCCATTTTTTTTAGATTATGAGGATAATCACAATCTCAAAATCGTTAAGACGTGTGGATTAGTTTGAGAAACAACATTTTCTTTTGCAGTACGAGAAAATGGGTTTGATTGGATTAAGGTAGAGAGAAAAGGTTGTGGTACAGGATGAGAGAAAATTTTGCATTTAGGAAAAAAAAAAAGAAAACACACTTTTATATATATTATATAATAAAAAAAACAAACTGGACTGGTCTTTACACTCTACTGTACACACTTCCATCCTCAATTGTACAAATAAATCCTAAGCTGTTCGCAATTGTTTGACTCCTAATCACTTCTAAGATCAATTTCCAATCAAAATAATGGGAAAAAAATCAACCTTCAGAAAGAAAGAAAAAAGAGGAGAGCAAAACTGCAAACTCACAGCAATAACTGGCAATCAATATTAATGGAAAAAGACCAACCGACATCTAACCAACTGCGAAAAGGAAAGGGGAATCACTCAAAGCTAGAATTCAAACCAGCAGATGTGGAAGGGAAAATCTTGGATTTTGTTCATCAAATTATAAAAAAAAGGAAGCTTCTTGGGAGCAGAAGCAGCTAAAAATGCACTGATGCTGTCCCTTTGCTGTCTGAGAAACTGAGGTTCTTAACTGCAACAAGAAGTAGACTATTTAGAATGCAATTGAGCTTCAAAAAAGATGAATATAATTGGTAGTGATTACAGATGCTCAAAAATCTATCAAAATTCATTTGGCATATGTTAAGTGTTAACAAGTTACCTTCTTCCAGCTGCAACTGCCATATAGCTGAATGAAAAGGCAGAGCTACAACGGAGACTAGAACAATTGCACTGCCATTTTCAGCTTGTTTTGTTTCCACTTGGGCAATTTATAGAAAGCATCCTTTGTCATCCCAAATTTCTCCCTAAACTCTGCTGATGACAGGTAAGTCTGCACATATTCAACAGGAAAAAGATTAGAAGAGTACTTAACAGTTGACAACAGGCAATAGATTGCCACTAGTTTATGGTTCACCTCTCGCTTTGTCACATCAATTTCGGTAATAGGGTCTTCTGATCCAATCTTGAGGCGTTCGAAAGGATAGGTTGGAAGTCCTTCCTCATCTTCAGCTTCACCTTCTTTCACATCTTCCTGTATGGTGAGGGACCCTATTCTGTTGCTTATAGAGTTCTCTTTTGAGTTTGACTCGGGGGTCGATTTTGGGGCTTCAGGGCTTGCTACAAACATGAAAAGCAATGTTCCTAATGTAAGAACCTAAAGATATCAAGGGTACAATAACCATATAAACTTCTAGAAGCTCAACTGTATACCTTTGACAGATCGGGGCATAATAAATTGCCGTGCTGGTGGGGGTTGTTCAAAAGATGTACTAAGTGCTGCTATAGCTGATGATTTGGAAGCTACTTTTGAAGAAACTGGGCTCCCAGATTTTGGGTAAAGCTTTCTAACAACTGGTGGTGGAGTTGAAAGATTTCTGTTATTATTCTCAAAATTAGCAGCCAGAGCATTGAAAGCTGGGGACCTGCCCCTCACACGAACTCGTTCAGGGCTGAAAGACACGCTCCTGGAACGCTGTGATTTTTCAGGCACACTAGACCTCCCTCCATATGATACAGGTGTTCTTCGTTTCGGTTTCTGATTATGCATCATACTGTTATCAGAAAGCTATTGCCGACAGTGGTAATGACATTGTATGCAGTTTATAATAAAACGATCTTTTTAACAGCATCTAAATTAATGAGAAATCACAAAACATCATGTTTGAAAAGCTTTTGATGATAGCACTGGTTTTTGAGGTTACCCACTCAGTATAGTTTCAAGTGAGATTAAAAAGATCCAATGACCTGATGCAAAGATGGTAAATTTACTATAAACTAAAACCATGCATGATGTGCGTTAACAACTTAAGAAACTTCTAAGTTTTCAGGAAAAAAAAAAAGAGAAAAACTTAAGACACTTCTGGTAATGGAAAACAGAAACTTACATCCAAAACTGGAGTTCCCCCATTCTTAACAATTGCAAGTTTCCTCTGAAATGAGTTTCCAAGCATCTATATGCAAATCATAACGTTAAGGCCTCTTGTAGAAATCCAAGCTAAACTTGAAGATAATAAATATAATAAACTTACTGCAGATTTTGCAGAATCCCACTCAAAGAATCGTGTGAAGAAGGGTGGTTCACTTCCTTCTGCAAAAACATATACTGGAGCTTCACGAGACAACTTCTCCAACAGAGGATCTTGCTCTAGAAATTTCTGCCGGTAGTAAAAGGTAACTTTTGGTTAAGTTACGAAACTTAATAATAGCCAAGACAGATTACATAATTCAATCAAATTATATCTGGGTAGGAGCTTAGGGCTATATGGTAAACTTCAAAAATTGAAGCATAAATTGTCAAATTCAAAGATACAATTACTGAAGCATCCACAGGTTCAAAAAGGCTCACCTCTCCAATTGTTAATGCATTAGTTTTGCTCTTGGAATCCACCTGTTGGCCCACCCAGACAAAGATCTCTGAGTGGCAATCCAGGATGAATATATCTTCAGTCATCAAATCATCTTGATTGAAGTTGTAGATCTCAATAACCTGCAATGAAAATTCACCCTTAGAACCAAAGACCTAAGAATAACATGTGGAGGAGCCGGGATTCAAAATAGTGAATTGTATACTCAATTACCTTCAAATGTCCTGAATATCGGTATTCATTTGGACAGTATTAATTAGCACATGGAGAAAAAGGAAAAGGAGTCAGAGCTTTAGTAATTAAAACATAACTTCTGGAAACAAAAAAACATTGTCATTTCTACCTTTTGCAAATACACAAGAGAATAAGTGAGGATCACTTTCAGCTTCCCTTCCAATTTTTTGGCTAGGATATTCAGCTTTTCCTCCTAACAAATCCCAAAACTGCTCAGACTCCGAACCTTCCTTTTGTGGCTTAACCTGTACACTCGGCTGCAAAAGGTTTAAAAGCACATGAAGGTAAGTAACAATCACAAGATTATCCAAATAAAACCAAGAATTTTCTGCACATGAAAGAGGCTAAAAACTGTGTCTGCTAAAAATTGCTTCAAAAAGATGATCAAGAAGGCATATAAACCTTTATCAGATCCAGTTGCCTTTCAACAAGTTCCTGGTCCTCTGTGGTTGTCAGGTTTCCAGACCATGTAAAGACAGTGGAATCATTATGTAATATGAAACAATAGGAGGAGTTCAAAGATGATCCAACCTGAGAGAGGCAAAGAAAAGAATAAGCAAACATCAACAGCTAATATATATTCATATTAATCTTAAAAAACATCAGCTAAAAAGTTAAATCCACATTCAATAAATAGAGACCAAAACATTTTACAAGTTTGATCTAGATATCATTGACATGTTCTTTAGAGGACTATAAATTTTTAATGTAAGCAGGGCCAATAAAACCTTTATTGGTATAACAGTACAATTACCCCCGTTGTCTAAAAGATGAAAAATCTAAGAACATAGATTCCTGGAACCAAATAAAAGTACTTAAGGATTTAATATCAAACATTATCATACTTTTATCATTAAAAGTGATGAAGACATACAGATTCAACTTGAATTGCTTGCATATTATCAGGTCCAGAGCCCTGAACTCGGAATAGTGCAGCACCATCCTCCTTATATGTCTCATCAGGGAGTTCATTCTCTGCAATATAATTCTTGTATCCCACACTAAGGCCACCCTGTTAAACATTAGTCCTAGTTGATTACAGATGCATTTTGTATATCAGCAGAATTCAAAGTATATTCCATTGTATCTTCATAAGCATACCTTAAAAACAATAAAGCTCTGAAGGATTGAAAAGAATTGAATTGGTTCATTTTCTTCGTAGATGCGAGCCTATGATTAATATAATATAGAATCAGGACCAACTCAAGAAAAAGTATAACAACACGATCACAAGAACAGCAGTCTCTGGAAGAGAAGGCAACCTGGGCTGGCAGAAATTTGAGCGACTCAACCATCTTGGTTGTAAGTGAAATAGCAGAAGCTCTTTCATTCTATTTCAAGAGAAACTCATAATCAGTTCGTAACACCAAGTGCCAACAAGTAAATGACTACTAAGATGCATAGGTTGTATGACAGCTATAAAGATGCTCAAGGTACAAAGGTCCATGAGAATAGAAATTAGTTTCTGGTATCAGCAAAACAAATAATTTTCCTCTCGACAAACTACCAAGAAGAATAACCAAACACCTTTGCCTGAACGGATAACTACACCAACAAGGACGAATGAGCCAATTTGATTGGCACTCAAAATACACCCAGGAGCAAATTGAATATCTGATGAAAATTTGTGCTTTCTACAGTTTAACTAAATCAACCGCTCAAATGTTGACCAAAAGATGTTCCCAAAATGCAATGATCTATATAATTTCAAATGCAAATTTTGGGACAGATAAAAGAGAAATGTGCAAGAAACATCAAGAAAAACATTAAATGAAGAAGCCTCAACAATTAAAGGTGATGCAGAAAGTACTAGACAACCCTAATTCTTTCCTAATAGCAACGGACACATCAGACTAACGAAGAACTATTTTAACGGACTCATTTTATTCTCTCTCTTGTGTTGGGAGAAAGATTGAAAGGCAGTTCATAATCAAAAGGAGGTTAGTTGAAAAACTAGAAATCCACCTCCACACTCTTCTTCCCAAACCATGTTCCTATAAGAATTTCCTCCTTGTCTTCTCCTGGATATGAATATTGAAAAATATAGCAATCTCCACTATAAAACTTAAATTGATCTGAAGCTGGAAGGAGAGTCTTTTCATTGCCACTAACACGCCAAACCTGTTGCAACAAATTTCTATTATCAGTATAAATTACAAAAATGGCTCATAAAATTGAAGAAGTAACTTTCACAGGTATAAATGTTGTTTTAGAGAGAATGCATTTGAACCTCAATTATAAACTTCTTAAATTCATAAAAACAACCTAGTTGTGTTCGAGAACATGCTGTTACATGAAAACTCGCCTATGGTTCCCATTAATCAGTTTGTTAATAATTAGTACATCTCTTGTGAATTGCTTCCTTTTTTTTTTTTGATTGTTATTATCCCTACTTATAAAATGATAGTCCCTGTCATACAAATCACATGCTTTCATTTCACTAAGTTTAAGGAGTATTCCTCTCTCTATTCACACCACTTCTGATTGTACTGTGTATTTGGAAAAAGCAGGATTCAGGACAAGTACACTAGACCTATCAAAGATAAGTACCTCAGGCTGCTCTTTTCGAAATTTCTTTGTGTAAAGAAAAAATTATATAAAAGAAGTGAGATTTAGGATCTGAGTCAATTAAATAAATGAAAGATGGATCGACCTGCAGATTTCCTGTGACATCAATATATGGTTGAGGCTCTTCTTTCACAGGAGCAGCTTTTAGCAAACCTTTGACATTAACCCCCTGGCGTTTTAGAAGTGCTACAAACAAAATCAATTCAAAACGATAAGCTTACGAAAATTGAAATTACATTAAGGGTTCGATCAATGTAGTAGTTAAGAAAAAAAGGCATATACTAATATAACTTACAAGGAAGAGATGACAGTCTTAATAAAGTAGAAGGCTCTCATGGAGGAAGCAAAATGAAAAATTTTGAAGTTTCCAAAGTAATTCCAATTACAAACCTGCAACCTTGCTTCTACCATCCTCAGAGACAGGAACATCAGCAGTCTGAGGCCATGCTTCAAACTTTGACCTGAACATCACAGTCTCAAATCCCTCAATTACACGTATAATGTGGGACTTTGGTCGATCAGCAGCACGAACTAATTCCTGATCAGTTCAATAATACTCATTACTAAAATGATAGCAAATGTTCAACAATGCACATGATTCGGAAGTAAGAATTAAAAATTACTTCTGCAGCTTCACTTGCACTCTTTCTTTCATCAAGAGAAGTATTTCTCCCCATCCATACAAACACTTCTACCCCACAATCTAGAATATAGCACTTATTTGTGTCCAGCAATTCCCTTGTCAAAGAATCCACCTCGGCAGGTTTTGCCTGTCCCTTCTCAATTCTTGAAAGGAAAAATATATCTCAGAACTACAATATTCTACAATCAGGCAATCTCAACATCTGCAAACTCAACTATAACTTCAGAAAAATAAAGAGAAAAGAAAATGTGGATATACTGCTTTACACTTTTACTCCACTACAAAGAGAGATATTCATAAATGAGTTATTCTTTGAAATTTTACTTCTACTGCTAAATTGTAATAATAATACATAATACAAAAGTGTATTGATAGATAAATTGTTTAGTTTACGCAGATATTTTGAAGAAGAAGAAGAAAGAGACAAATTTGCATTAGTATTATTGGTCATATTACATTTGGATAAACCTCACTAAATGAGACAAAAAGTGAAAGAAAATCCAAGGAAGATATGCTTATGAATGACCAAAAGTTTTCATATAAAAAGTAACATGTCAATGCATCATCCTGCTGCAAAAACATAAACAGAACTTAGTCAATATGTTACCCAAAAAGTTTAGTAGAAAAAATCTCAGCAGTCTTATCATCATCGGCTGTTTTCCTTGGAAGTGGAGCAAAGCCGCCAAACAGACCCCAGAATTCTCCAGATTCAGCATCAGCCATCAATCTTCCATCCTCTATATGAAGAAGGAACTATTAGACCAAAAGTAAACAGTTCAACAATCTTCATGGAGCTTCTTTATTTACTACTACACTTACCAATAGCAGCTACATCACATTTTCCATCATGATAAGTATCCTTAATGTACTGGACTACCTCTAGAGCTTTCGCCCTCTCTTGGATGGAAGAGTTAGAGCCATTAAATTGGAAAATTTTTGACTTGGTATCGAGAATGAAAATATCGTCATGGTTAAGTGATGATCGAGCAAAAGGAACCTGTCTCCAAAAACCAGAAAGTAGGAACATAAAATTGGGGTACAAAACAAATTGAGGAATAACTTTACCAATATAAAAGTTAATTCCATAGACTTGCCTCCTTTACATGGACAACATGTTTTCCTCTGCAAACAAATAACCGTGTTTGATGTTCTTCAGCCTCAGCATGTTTAAATCCAGATGCGATGCCACCTTCTTGAGGTATGATACATGGTTTGAAGTAAGATAAGAACTTCTCAGTTTCATGGCCCTGTACTTCACGATATTGTACAGCACGGCCTCCAAGAGCTGCATCAAGTTCAACGGTTTTGATGGCTGCTGTACCTGCTTCATCCTATTTAAGAGATCTGTCGATATAAGGCTGAAAAGAAAACGACAGGATTCCAATTTTCTCAAGCATCAAGAATCTAGAAAACAGCAGTTTACCTGGGAAGTGTCTTTACCAAGCCAATAATGAATATCATGGCGCAAGGTACCACTTTTGAGGGCAGTTGTCTGCAGAAAAAGATAGCACCAAAACATAAATTTGTCAAGACATTCCACGTATCAAAGAAAATTAAAGACACGGATACTAAATTGGAATTGAAGTCAAAGTTATAAAATCATCAAACCAGCAAAGCCACAGTCTGTAAAATACAATAGAGACACCCTTGAATAGAAAGCATAGTCTAGATGATATAATTGGGAGAAAGAACCAAATTCCAAAAGCACATTCTCAGTCATGATATTTGTGTGAATTGAGAGAGAGAAGAGAAAAAGAACAGATGGCCAACCTTCAAAACGACATAGGAGTCTCCAGTGAAAAATTTCCCATAAGAAGATTTGGGGACAACAACAGGGTGAAAGTTTTCAATCCTCCAAATTTCAAGTCCACTTATTTTAAAGAATTTTCGTGAAGGAAACAATAATATGAAAGACCAAACACAACTTCACGCATCAAAAGATTAGATAATATTAGCCATGACAACCTTGGTCTTTTAACTTCTTAAACACGTAAGAGAAAATGGATAAGAAACTGATAAAGCACAATACGACAAATTGAAAGATGCTGTTGCTGTTGAATTTATGAGCAAAGGATACGCTTTCTGTCCAGCGCCTTGAAAAGCTGGATCTAAATCTCTCATGGAAACTGCCATGGTCCTGATCCAATTATGCTATCTGGATTTCCACAATTTCGAGCAAGTGTCGGAGAAAGAATAATTCTGAAATGGAACTGGCATCATCAATTGAATGTTCTGACACAAACTTCAGAACTAAGCATATATAACACAATCTTTTAAATAGAATAAATTACTGAATAACAAAACTTGAACCATAAGGATACATCATGTTCTTGATTAATTGCTAAGTAGGAACTTTAGAAGTAGTCAAACTTAGGCTATGGAATATTATCATGATACTAGGCCAAAATCTTGTTAATATAATATGACAATGAAAGGCTTGAGTTTCTTTGATTCTGAGTCGCCATTATCTACTGAAAATTATGCAATGTGTCTAAACTCTGCTCACAATTGCATATTTCCCAAATTATTATGGTTATTTACATGGTTGTACTGAACAAATTTTAGCCAACAACTGAGATGCGCATTAATATCTATGGACTAATCCTATAAAAAAGGGAATCCGCACCAAAAAACTCATCAAATTCTGATATAATCAGTACCTGAGTGTGGAAATATTGTCCATCAGTCAGTAGGAATCTGGCATCATCTTAATAATTCCTTAACTCTGTGATTTGTTAGAATTAGTTCCCTTCTAAACTCCTTAGTTCCAAAAAGTATCCCAGAGCTAAATTTCCATAAGAATCAACAGAAAGACCTTTCCTTGAAATTGTGGAACCACATTTCTGCTAGTAATACAATGGATGCCAAACTTAAAAATTAAGATATACCTTGTCTAATGACACTAAACACCTGATAACCAGCCTAACGACTGTTTCCATTACCCACCTACTTCTTCAGTTTCTACCTAATTGGTTCCTTGCATCAGATACAATGGCTCGTTAACAACGGTGAGTGGAGAAAACGATCCACAACCAGCCAATTGTTGGCAAAAACCAGCAAATATATGACTCTTAAACACCCAACACAATGTAGTTACATAAATCAACCAAACCACGTAGACAGTACATCAAGAAATGAAGTCCAGCCAGAAGAATTTGGAGCGATAACCAAAGCAAAAGCCGAAGGCAATAATTCTACACAATAAAATAGTAAAACATCTAAACATAACAAGATATTTTGCTATTTCCAAACCGTTGTCATGCAATATAACCATAATTATAAAGCATCAACATTGCCAACTATATATAACCAGTATCAAAATATCATAAGAAAAGGTCAGCCGCATGGCTCAGATACCCATCTTCGAACCGGATCAAAAAAACACCGGTAAAACACGCAAACTGAACAATAAGAAGACCGAAAGAACAAATTTTCATTACAAACAAAATTCCCATATATCAGTTCCACGAGCACCAGATGTCCATAACGGGCGGTATTGGATAAGGCAGACGTTACTTCAAAAAATCTAGAATCCAAAAGAACTGAAAATTGATTAAAAAGCGAAAATTGGCAACCATGGAACAAAAGTACCTGCTCTCTGAGAAGATAATCCAATATAGGAGCGACCCAGATCCAATCTAAAGAACACGATTAAGAGAGTATAATTCAAATCGGAAGTGTTCTTGGTGACGAGGAAAAAGCTAGAGGTGGAAAATAGAAAAGTTGAGAGAGAGAGAGCCAGTGAGAGGAAAGTGGGGCTAAAGGAGAGAAAAGCAAGAAGAATAACAACACGTCTAATACCAAATGAAGTCTAGAGAGAGAAACTAAAAGAGAGAGACAGACAGAGAGGCGTTGGAGGGAATAATTACTAGTGCCAGGCGTGCTTATCACTAACGGCAACAAAAGGCTACACCCCCGGAAGAACTCAATAACTGCTGTTACCATTTATGGACAATAAAATTGTTAAAGATCCAATCTTTCTTAAATTCCTATCAATAACAGCGTCGGAAAAAATAATTCCGACAAGATAATACTAGGATTACTGTCTGGGTTTTGGTTAAAAATATTTGTTATAAATCCATTGTTAAGTTCTGGTTCCTTTCGCTTCTACTGTTCATTTAATGAGAATGTTACGAAAGAAGAGTTCTTTTTATTTTTGTCCTCACCAGCATTTACAGCTATAACATCCATAGGAAGGGGAAAAGCTAGCAAAACTCGTCATTCCTTCCATGAAAATAAATCAGATGACAGTAATGAAAAGGAAATAAAACTTCTAAGTGAATCGTTGAGGAAAAAGGGAGGTAACTTAACCTGCCTTTTATGGCTTCACCAATCTAAAAAATTGATCTTTTAGCATTCTGGGTGTTAGGAACTGTTGTTAATTTATGTAAACGGAACAATTAAACCAGGAAACGAAAGATGGAGAAAAAGGTAGGAGCTAGAGTGAAAAAGTTGGTACCTTTATGAGTTCATCAACAAGTTTTACAGGTGGAATTTGCTGGGATTGGGATTGGAATCTTTTGTTATGTAATGCATGTAGAATGCGAATGTATCAGTTGGAGCACATAAACAAATACATATCTTTTTGGTTATGGAAAAAAAGAAATCACAGAATTGAGAAGAGAATCCTGGTTAATATTTAGAAACTAGCAAAAAAAAAAATCTTCTTTTCTTTGTTTGTGTGTGATAGAGACAGAGAGATGGTCCGAGAAAGACTAGAAATTTATGGCAGGTGATGGTGTTTAGAATGTAGAGTTCCGATTTGTTAGGAAAGCAATGGAAAATGAAATGAAGAGGAAGAAAGGGTATTAGCGTAGGCCACTGCCCATCATTCATGCATCGCCATAAAAGCCAAAAGGTTGTGCTTTGTTCATGCTTTACCATTAAATACAAGACTTTGCCCATTTTCCTATCATCGCTTCTCCTACTTAGCAACTCCAACTCTCCTCCAAAATGGAGGAGAGATTGGCGTGGAGTGTTCCTCCAAATTTGGAGGAACACTGTAGCTCCTCTATCACT
>JANQAP020000231.1:727465-741767 GCA_026874005.2 Erythroxylum coriaceum | reverse complement strand
AATATTTTAATTGAATTTAAGATAAATTATATGTCCTCATCTTATCGAATTATAAATGCTTTAAAAGAAAATTTCATAGGATAGAGTGCAAGCTCACTTATTGGTCCTTCTTGTCAAAACCAGAACAAGACCCTTCACTTCTAAGCTCTAACAACTGTGTTCATTGTTTATCAAAAGCAAAAAGAGGGTCAAACAAGGGAAGATTCTAACATTAATCATGTTTTGAGGTCAGAAATTTCCCTCCTGCATTCAATGCACGAGATTTGGAATGTGACTTCTCAACCGATCAACTTGAAAAGTAAACACAATGATGTGTAGTTTGTATCAGAAGCCAAGTGATTTGGTTTCTATTATTTTAAGAGGAACCCATGAGGGAATCTCTCTACATTTGTGCCAAACCTCATCTTCTCTGGATCCAATACCTTAACTTCATTTTAAAACAATATCTCATCATCCAACGTTGCTGTATTGTCTCCTTTCTTTATCAACTTCAATAATTTCATCCTTAATTGCTTATTAAGTACAAGGGTTTAATTGTTTTATGCTATAAAACACTTATACAGAAAAATATTGCACTCATTGTACCAAAACGAACAAAGAAAAGTTTTAAGAACATATCGATATCATGCCTTGTGTTAGATAGTAAAGGGCTCTTCTTGGTTGGATGATTTGTTTAATCAACCTCAAGGAGTCAACAACAGACAGGAATCTTGAACTCGATCTCATTGCTGTGTTTAGATGGATAAGTTCGTCTCTAAAGTATTGATTAGTGACGGTGTTAGCCATGTGTTCATAAGCTAATTGTGACGGGATTTTTTGGTATAATTGTGCTGGTGTACTAGACTCTAGTGTTATTAAATTACAAGTATGCCAACAATGTTGAGTATATCATGTTATTTTTTTATTGGATAAATTATTTAAAATATTTTGTTCATTTAACAATTTATCAAATATACATATTAATTGTTGTAGATAGATTTTTATCGTAATATTACTATAAATAAATTTTAGATGCGATTAAATGAATTTTATAATCCTATTTTAAATATTTTTTAATACAGCAATAAGATTTTGTAATATTTGAAAAATATAAAAAATAATTTATGGGGAAATATTTTTAGAATGTTTTGTTAATAATGAATTATATTATTATTGACATTTATATAAATTTTGATGGCAAAATTAAAATATTAAATTTTAAGAGTAATAAATTTAGCAAAATTAATCATCAATGCATTTGGAAGCAATAAAAAAAGAAAAAAGAGCATAAAAGATCTAAATTTTACCACATCCGAAATCTTGATTTTATAAAGGAAGAACCCTAGTGGGCTAGGGCTTATGAGATACCAAATCACATAAAACCCAACACAAGTGGAAGTTGTTAAAGGTTTAGGCCTAAGTTTAGTACACGTGGCAACAGAAACCTAAGCCCATTGAGAAAGCCTACGTGGTCGTTTTGGCGCAATCCTACGTGGCATCATCCGCTTCTCATTCTCAGGCTAAGAGCTCAGATTATGTCCACAAACATAAAATTTCAATCATCGCCATTGCAAACCAATGAAATGCTTCCATCTGAAACTCCGCAACAAATACCAGAGAACAGATTTAAAATGAAGAACAACCCTCAAAGGAAGAGATTATCACTGCTTAGATAGTTTAGCACGTTACTGTCCAGTTTTATTCCACTTAATCTGATGGGATTTGGGTGTTTCTGATTTTGTGAAGCGAATAAGAAAAAAGAAGACAAACTCCAGGTCTAGAAGCATAGACCACTTCGTTCAATGTTGAACCCTTCTCTCTCTATATCTGAGAGGAGTTGTTTCTCACTCTTCAAGGTGCATCTCATTCATTATGCTACATTTACTTGTACTGTTTTTTTCTTTTATTCCATAAAGATTTTTTTTTTAATCTCAAGACGTTTCGTGGTTACATGTGTAAGCTATATTGGCAAATAAAGTGATTATTTTGGTTCGTGTGTCTTACTGTCTTTGATTTTGTTTAGAACCCCATTTCAGATTCTTGCGGATTTTCTTCAAAGCAGAATGGCTTTATCAGAGGACAATTTCACAGCAGACATTTTCATAAGTTTAAGTCGAACTGTGGTTCAAGGAAATATGCTGGTAATAATAATACAGTTTCCTTTTGCGATTTGTTAGAAATAGCCCAGATAGTTTCAGTTATGTACTAAATTGCGCACTTCATTCCTGCATCCACTGAGAATTTGTGTTCTTAACCAAAGGTCTTGATCATGATTTGATTGGAATAATGTCAGAAACTAACTTTTGTGGAACAGTATACGTGCAGAACATGATTTTTGGTGAAGAAGATGTGGAAATAATAGGAATGATCTAAACAAATATTACTGGAAGTCCCTCAATTTTTTGTGAAACATAGATTTAAAAGAAGTCGAAATGAGAAGAATGAGCTCTATTCACGAATGAGATTTTGCTTTCTTTCCTTCAAATTTAGCTTCCAGCAAAGTTAATGCACCATTTGATTAAGCTCAGCTGGTTCTTTGTTTTGTTTACTATTGAAGGAGTTGTGGTTTCACCAAGCTGTGTCCTTCCATTGACTGAAGAAAATGTGGAGAAGGTTTTAGATGAGGTGAGGCCTGGCTTGATGGCTGATGGGGGCAATGTGGCTTTACAGGAGATTGATGGTCTTGTTGTAGTTTTGAAGTTGCAAGGAGCGTGTGGATCATGTCCGAGCTCAACTATGACTTTGAAGATGGGAATCGAAACTCGGTTACGAGATAAAATACCAGAAATCATGGCTGTAGAGCAGATCCTGGACACTGAGACAGGACTGGAACTAAACGATGAAAATGTTGAAAAGGTTAGGCCAGTACAAGCTTCACATGTTGGTGTTTTAAATGTTAAAAGACTTCTTCAGTTTCAAGTTTGCATTGATGATACCAGTTGCATATTGACAATTAGAATGGTTCAGATGCTGCATTCTAACTTTACATATATATAGCATGTGCTCATGCAAGTCATTGCAAAATACTCCATTTTGTGGCTGTTTATGGAAAATGTCAAGATCAATTTTGAATTCCAGGTGAACTTTTACTGCATTTACAATATCCGTTTCTCTGTGGATGTGTATGTTCGTTACAGATCACAAGCTAACAGCTATTAAAAATAGTCAGACATCACTATGTACTTTTTTTCTTTGATGCTCAGGGAATTAAACCCTCGTACACGAGCTAGCATTAAATCTTAATGTTCATGTGACTTATCCAATTTTTTAATCTCCAGGACTTTTATGTTTATGATGGTTTTTCATTATGGCATAAATCTGTACTGCAGTTTACTTTGGATGTATCGTTTACAGAAGATATTTGTGTTGCCAATCTTTAGAGGCTCAAGTTAGTGTCCTTTTCAGGTCCTTTCTGAAATTAGACCATACCTGGCTGGAACAGGAGGTGGAGTGCTTGAACTTATTGAGATAAATGATTACGTTGCAAAGGTGCGGCTAAATGGTCCAGCCGCCGGAGTTATGACCGTCCGCGTTGCATTGACACAAAAGTTGAGGGAAAAGATACCTTCAATTGCTGCTATTCAGCTTATAGAGTGATGGGAAAATATTGGCAAGATAAGAGAGTGAATGATAGAAAGTACAGTATCCAAGTAGTTGACAGCAGATTGTGATTGACTGATCAATCTTAAACCTGTGAATTGTGGTTTGCTTGTTATGCACTCAAATGCATACCAATGATGATCCTATGGTCAATGTCCAGAAGCAGACAGGCCTATTCATGGCTGGACTAGCATAGCAGAGCTTGTTCTGTACATTAACCGGGAAAATTCCTTAGATTGCTTGCGGTTTACCATCTCTTCACAACCTGATATTTGTAAATTTTCTTCAGCAAAATGGATAAGCAACAGCAATTTCTATCATCATAAAAATGTAGTGTGGTTTATATACTGTCCAAGAAGGAGCATAAAAAATATTGTATCTCTTGAGCTTACAATGCCTGATACTCAGGATTCTGAAAGTTTAGTCAGTATTAATACACCCAGCTAATTGTTGCATGTTTATATAAACGATCTCTGTTGTCTACTCCATGTGTTTAGTAATCATCTTCATCATTTCTTGAGCCACCAAATCTTCTGATAACGGCGGCAACTGCACCAAGAAACAAAAAGAGAACCAAAGTGTCGAAACCACCGCCAATTCCAACAGCCACACTCGGACCTGGTGCGAAGAAGCTAAAAGGCGACCATCCCCAGCCGCCAAAGAAAGGCACACCATAAACATACCCATATCCACCGATCAGAGGGGGTGCTACTGGTGGATTCACATATATATTTGTCCTACAGAATTGGGAAAAAAAAAAAAGGGAACGATCATGGTCTAATATTAGCACATCATATGAGAAACAACTGAGTTTCGAAAGTAAATTTGGGGAGCAGAAAGCAATAGAACATCAAAACTTCATACAAGCTCACACCTATTATTGACAGGTGGGATTTTTACAATCATATGAGATGAACCAACGACTTCCACCCAAAAAGGGAACAAATTTAACTAATCAAAGACTCCAATTGCAGGGATTTCAACATGAGAAATAACCAAAGAACTGAGTTCCAAATGTTTTTATGGACACTCACCTTGAATTGTTGTTAATCCTAGGGGATGACCGAGGAGCTGATGACCGGAAAGCCTGACCACCAACTCTACCACCAGACTTAGCAGCTGATGCATCGCCAACAGATCCCAGAGTGAGCACTCCAGCTGCTAATGCCACCATAGCTAGCTTTGCCAGTTTGTTCTCACTTTTCCTTCCATATTAAACACCCAGAAATCACAAAGTTCAGCCATGAAACAACAGATAGAGAACCTGATAAACACAACGTGAACTACTTCCAAAGTTACCTGCAAGAACTGTCAAGTTCTTTATCATCCCGTGAGTATCTGCATCTGACAGTGGCAACAAAATTGACGGATCTTGTTCTGGGTTTGTGGGTAAGTGGTAGAAGAGCGTTAGCTAGGAAGCTTCGTTGTGATGATGCTATGGACATAGTGCTGTCTGTAGATTTCAACAGATTAACGTAAGAATCCTGAAACTGTAACAATCATTCTTAAATGTTTGCTCCCGTTGTACCCTTTTAAGCATTACAGAGGAAGAAAGGTAAGTCTATCCGTTTCCTGATTAGGAACTTGCCAAGTGGCCGGACGGTAGTGGCTAGACCGAAGCTTCAAGAACTATATGTACGTTTCTTTGTTCCTTATTTTATCAAAAATATCTTTGCGTTTACAAGGAATATTAATAATTGTTATATTCTTATGGTTACGAATTTTATAACTTTACTTTTGATTTATTAAAATTAAAGAACAAAGGGGAGAGTTGGGCCATTGATGATTGAACCATTCAAGAAGTTGACTTGCCAATGCTTAGAAAAATCCTTTCCCTTTAATTTTTTAAAAGATCATACACCTAAATTCAATTTGGCGTAGAAGATTGAATAAAAATTCCATTAACAAACTCATCTTATTTGAGAATTTGCTCATAAAAGCTTTAAGCAAACATCAATCAAAATACTAAATTATTGTAAATGTTCCTATCTCCGTTATCTCGTATAATTCATTAACCAGAACAAAGTAAAATGTATAGCAAAAGGGTCACCTTTATGTTGCTCTTTACCGAGCAAAAAAGTAAGGTAAGCAACAACCTTTCTTCTTTGAGCAGCTGAATTACAAAGTCATCAATAGACATAAATATGTATATAGCACATTCAACTCTCCCTATCCCCACTATCTAGGTAACCTTCAACTCTCCCTTTTTGTTCCCTTGATTTGGTTAAAGGTAATCAACAGCAAGCAAACCCTTGAGCTTCAGCTTTACACGGTATAATGCTGCTGGATTGTATCAATGTCCAAGCCCTTCAGCTTTACAACAGATTCAACATGACCCTTGAGAGTGTTAAGCTCCCGAAGCCTGAAACCAAAAGCAAAAGTTGAATATGGTTTTTACATTAGAGATCATAAGAGAAAAGAATTTATATTTTTCATCTCCTTCACTTACCTTGCAACCTCCGCTCGTCTCTTGGCCTGCTCAGCAATCTCAGACAACTCCCTGTAGCTGCTCTTTTCGTTGAAGATGCTGGCAGTCTCTGGTGGTTGAAGACCGTGCAACGTCCTTTGAGCAAGAGCCCATTGAGCTTCCCTTTCCTCTTTACCATAATCTTTCTTCGTGGTGAAGGCAGTCTGTTACATAAAGAGCAGATTTAAGACGACAGACAGACCACAGAATCTAAACCTGAAGCAGATAAGATTGATTCTACCAAGATAGATCATCACCTTGTTTTCGAGTAAGTTGAGCCATGCCTTTCCACTCAGGATGTAACGGACGGCAAATTTCATTAAGTCAAGAGGAACGTAGAAAACAACACTGTAAAGCCAGATGACACCTGCCCATCCCCATCCAATCCCGTGAACCCTTGCAAAACCCCAGTTGGCATATACAGCAATCAAAGTTGCAACCTGAAAAAGAACAGAGTATGGTTAGCTTGAAACCGACCTGACCAGACTTCCATCGAATCAAGTGCAAAACAGAGATGGAGCAGAATTCCATACCAGTTGTGCAATTACAAAAGCTCCAACGAGAAGCATGCCAGGGCGTTCAACGTAGGACCAGCTACGCGAACGAGTTACAAAAATAAGAGCCTGACTCACAATACTAACTTGGAGGTACAAAGCACTAGTCATTTCATAATCTTTTTCCCTCAAGGATCTCACACCAAATTTGTCCTGTATATTCATACAACCTCAAGTGATCAGCCTGACAGAGCTCAGAAATACAACAAACAAAACCAAAAGTTCCACAAGACATTGGTCATACCGAGAAGAAGTCAGTTTCATGCATGGCCCAGAAAAATATCACAGTCATCAATGCCAAATAACCACCAAGTGCAACACCAGTGGCAAATATCTCTTTCAGTTTCCAGCTATCAGGAAGTGGCGATGGCTTCACTCTGTCTTTTGAGATTGTCATAATTGTACCTAAAAACATGGAGGCGCAGGAATGTGAAATTTGGATATAAGTTTCGTGCCATTGTTATTGGTATCTACACAGGCTCACTTAGTGATACTCACCGTCATTCAGGATGGCAATAATCAAAACCATGAAAGGAGAGAAGTCGAACTTCCATATCAGAGCAATAAGCATGAAACCAAACTGAGACAGCGGAAATGGAATATCATTAATGTCATCAATCAGTTCTGTTGCATCAACAAATCAGGTCTAGTACTTATCCACTTACCACAATACGGATTGTGATGGATACTGCATAGATCTGCAAATAGAAAACATTTTTAAGTTCTTCTGTTGACAAAGATCATTGAGAAAGGAGGCAAAAATCCTGGAGGGGATCAAGAAGTGGAAGACAACTAACAGTGTAATTCTTCATTCTCTGGAAAATAGCTCTGCTAGTAAGCACCGCACTGATAATAACACTCAATCCAGGCTCTGTGAGAACAATGTCAGAAGCACCTCGAGCAGCATCAGTAGCATCCGCAACAGCAATTCCGATATCCGCCTTTTTCAGGGCTGGTGCATCATTGACACCATCGCCAGTCATTCCTACAATGTGCTTCCTCTCTTGCAACTTCTTGACAATTTCATATTTGTGTTCTTTACAGAAAAAGGAGAAGAATATTAGAAAGAACTTGGCAAAATTTCTCTTGTTTTTGTTTAGCCAGAGCATGAAAAAAGAACCCACCAGGAAACACTCCTGCGAATCCATCTGCCTTCTCAATCAACTCTTCCACAGGAAGAGCATCAAGGCTTCCATCCTTGTGTTGGCCAAGTAAAGATGCGGAAGGATACATGTTTGTTCCCATTCCAAGCCTTCGTCCAGTTTCTTTTGCAATGGCAAGTTGATCACCTGCAAAATTTAACAAAATCATAAGTCAGCAATAGCAAACTTTAGATGGCACAAAAGAGAGGCATCTTCTAGCCTGGTTAGTCAATTAAATAGCTAGAAATTACCAGTAATCATTTTGACATTGACGCCGAGATTGAGAGCTCTGCGGATGGTTTCTGCACTATCATGCCTGGGAGGATCAAAGAGGTTCAACAAGCCAACAAATTCCCATGGACCACCTGGACTTTCCTTTGTTTTCTCTGGCACTTGCTGCAATCATACCATTACAACATTGTAAGACAGTAATTCCCCTTTTGAAATGAAAAGAGGACAAAGCAAAAGTGTAAGAATTTCAAGGTTAGGCATCAAAACCTGTCTGCCAACAGCCAACGATCTAAGCCCTCGTTCAGCAAACTTGTCTATGACAGAATGAACCTTCTTCTTGAGATCTTCCCTAGCGTTGCAAAGGCTCAGGATCTAGTAACAAAAACATGTTACTCAAGACAAATTAATAGAGCAAAAGAGAAAACCTCTTGCATCAATGGCATGCCAAGTAACACAGCAAAGTAGCTACTTACTTGCTCTGGGGCACCTTTGCTTGCTCGGTGCCAGTTTCCATCAGAATCAATATAAGTCAAAGCAGTTCTCTTGTCCACGGGATTGAATGGGAAGAAGTGTACTTCTCTTATACCAGCTCTTGCCTGCATGAAATTATTTGAATGTTAAGACAAACACATAAATCATATACATCTCAAATCGAAAGGTCGAGAAGAGTCGAAGCGATATGTATATTAGGGGAAGAAAGAGCAACGAATGACATTGACTCGAAAAATGGTTGGTGCAGAGGGATGTACCTCTTTTGGGTCTGCTAACATTCCAACCATGGCTGCATCAATGGCATCCTGGTTCTCAACCCTTGAGGCTCTGGCTGCAAGCAGTAACACATGGTCCTTATCGACACCCTTGGCGAAAACCTCAATCAAGTTCTTGTCAACACTCAGCTTGTTAAGGGTGAGAGTCCCAGTTTTGTCACTACAAAGGACATCCATACCAGCCATCTCTTCAATGGCTGTCATACGCTTAGTGATGGCCCCTTGTTGAGACAACTTGTGGGATCCAATGGCCATTGTCACGGACAAGACCGTAGGCATCGCAATGGGGATGCCACCAATCAAGAGAACCAAAAGGTTGTCAATTCCATCCCTGTACTTCCTCTTCTGAATAGGGTACATGACTATGAGCTCAACTGCCATTCCGATTGCTATGGAGCAAATGCAGAAGTTCCCAATAGCAGTGAGCACCTTTTGGAAATGCCCAACTTGGTTGGTGCTGTCCACAAGATGTGCAGCCTTGCCAAAAAAGGTATGAACTCCAGTGGCAATAACAACGGCCTCAATTTCTCCTTGTTTGCAAGTGGAACCAGAGAAAACCTCATCACCAGGATTCTTAGTCACTGGAAGTGATTCTCCAGTAAGAGCAGATTGATCAACCTTCAGTGGATCACCCTCAAGAAGCCTGGCATCAGCAGGAATGATATCTCCCAATTTGACACTAATAATGTCTCCTGGAACCAGGATTGCAGCATCCTCCTCGGTCCATTTCCCATCTCGAAGCACCTATATAGAAGACACCAAAAAGAGAAACTGTGAGGACACATGAATTGTTCAAGCGAGTCGTTTGTGCCTTTCTTCATCTAAATACCTTAGTTTTAGGAGCAAGGCCGGCCATAAGAGCAGCAGCAGCATTACCAGCATTGTTTTCTTCGATGAAACTAATGGTGGAGTTGATGACCAACAAGCAGATAATACCAACGAAATCTTGCCAATCTGGGGGCTTCCCGTCACCATTTGCCAATGCAATTGCCATGATAGCTGCAGCTTCCATGACCCATGATAGTGGATTCCACATAAATCCCAAAAACTTGAGAATTTTGCTTTCCTGTTCATTTTGTTTTTTTACATTCAAAACCATCAATTCATAACAGCAGATGGACCATATTTCCTTTAGAGCTTAAGCTTTCATCTTTATATCCAACCAAATACGTACCTTCTTCTCTTCTAGCTTGTTGGGTCCAAAAATCTGAAGCCTGTGGGCTCCTTCCTCCGATCTCAAACCATCTCTGGTACATTTCAGTTGCTCAAACACTTCCTCAACAGGAATGCGTTCCTGTTACAAATTACGAGTTCATAAATCAGTTTCAGGTGAGCTTCAGAGCCATGAAAATATTCTATCTTTTCCTTTTTCTTTTCCAACCAATAAGTTGAAACTTATAAGATTAGTCCCACCTAAGTTATTATCTTTGAGAGATTAAATTAAAGATAAATAACAAGATTATCGACTATATCTACCGTAAATGTAAAAGATTGATTTTTTTCTTTCCATTTTTAATCCGCTATCTTATTCAGCCGAGTCAAATCTGGACAGAGTAGTAGACTTGTGACTCTGCTAGCCGAAGAGGCCTAGGAATTGTAACCAATCAAAACAACCAAAGGAGTTGACCAAAAGACATGACAAGCTCAAAAAGTGCCCGTGATCACGTGGCCAGAAACCCAGCTGATTGGTATGTGCGAAACACGCCACACGGCCGACCACTAAAGAAAAAGATCCACAGGTACGCAAATTCCAAAGGAATAGAGGGTCGAAGATGTCAAATCAGGTGGGGACCGCTATAAAAAATTTGATATTTTCCACGAGTCCATGACCATGTCAGTGCCGTGGATTGTTAACGGTTAAAACAAAATATTTTCTTTATGCAACAAAACCGCGAAACTTGTGAAAAGGCTAAAGTACCACGGAAAAGTAACCTAAATTCCTAACAGTACCAAACGAACGCAGACAAAAGACAGAGACCGGCAAACCAGAGAATTTAATGAGTTTATGATAAAAAGATTGTATCTTTGTCATTAAATCACTCCTGAAACTGATCTGAGTTTCGACTTTTTGGCCGGAGAAGTACAGAAAAGAAGATGAAAGTGGTAAAAAAGTAAGATGGTTTTTGACCTTTTTTAGGACTTGGGGACATATAAAACACAGAATTTAGATCGTGGGAGTAAACGTGGGTTGTTATTTACAAGAGACAGAGAGACCTGAGTTGAACAAAATCATTCACTGGATATGAATGGATGTGGTGAAAATTTACACAGACCAATGACATGGGGTTTGGTAAAAATTGAATCTTTAGTAGTTTCTATCTGATCTGAAGATTTCTAAGCACAACCCAGAAAAAAAAGTTCGAGTCTTTAGCCACCATGTTTAGTCCCAAGAGAGATCTCAGTCTCTTTCAGATTCAAGCTCACGCAAAAACAGAAAAAAACTAAACCTCATAACAAGAAGAATATTTAAAAAAAAAACAGTAACAGGGTAAGCGAATATAAAGACTGAAGAAGTGAAGAGGGAATACCAAATCAACAGTCTCGTTCTTGATCTCATCGAGAGTGATGTTAGACTTCGCCATGTTACACTGTGTTAAAAAAACAAAGCTACAACCCAAAACAAAACAAAGATATAGTTCTTGAAAAAAGCCAAAAACAGAGCAAGGCTGATTTGCTTGTGGCTTGTGGCGGTTACTAGAAGTAGTAGCTGTAGTGGAGACGAAGAGAAAGAGAGGAGGAGATGGAGGTAAGAGCCATTCAATGAGAATTTGGGAATCCCAAGAAATGGCAGATAGAAAGAGAGAGAAGTAATGAGAGATAGATAGACGGAGGATTCCCCGGGGAGTCCCTTCTCTACCTCTCCTTTTATATACGTGATTCTGTGAATTTTGTTATACTGTTATGTTAAATCTGTTCCTGTAACAATCTTTTAATATATTCCTTTTTCATGAGATGGTGTCCAAGTTGGATTGCTCTGATTTACATATCTTAACCGATTTAAGGTTTCGGGACCAGTTCTTGAGCTAATCTCGTTATTTATGACCAGAGGTGTATTTATGATTAAAACAAACTCATCCATCTATGAGCTTAAATCCTTCTTGGTGTCAATAACCCTATTTAAGTTATTAACCTTTATCTTAATTACGGAATTTTTTTTAACGAAAGTATCCGCAGTCGCTATTCTTTAGATACACACTGGACAAATTTTCGAATTAACACAACCTCAATCGAGAGAGTGTAAATAGAAGGATTTGAATACAAGACCTTTTGATGCGTTGGATCAACCAATCCCTTCTTGTTCTTCTTTCTTTAAAATGGAAAATTCTAAGTTTATGTTGATTTATTTAAGTCTCTATACTATAAGACTAGTAACCAAGACCGCCATCGACTACAAAAGGTCCAGGTGTGATGGTAATTTGTTTGTACACGCCGTGATTTTAAATTATGAAATCTACTATTTCTGGTAAGCTATTTACAGTACAGTTCAAGATCAATACATGCTTGTGGTTAGGTAGAAAGGATGAAACTTAAATTGGGCCCTCTTGAGCAGTAGGATCTGATTTCTTTGAATAGATAGCAAACTGCTTTCGTAGACTTTGAGGTAATGCATAAATTTTCTGAAAATTACGTGACGAGCGTAATTAGTGAGTATTGATAATTAGTATAATTATAAATAAGAAAATTTTAAATATTTTTTATATAAAAGCAATAGCTACTAAAAATCACCACTATTTAGTCTCTCTCTCTCTCTCTCTATATGTATATATATGGAAGTAACCTAAATTATGAAAAAAACAGACATTGTACTAGCATGTGAACATCCTAGATGGGAAGAGTCCACAAAAATGTGCCGGTCTCCTTTTTCCATCCCAAACTTGAATCGTCCTTTAACTTTCAGCTGGTCAAAAAAATGTGGATTGACTTTACTAATCAATCGGTCTATGAAAAAAACAACAAAACAAATTATAAAAATTATAAAAAAATTAATTATAAAAAAAATCAAAATTTACTTAATTTTATAATTACAATCCAATCCTTTAAAAGTAATAATTAAATACTTAAATTTTTAAATTTTTTAGATTATAATTTACGTTAATATTTCTGTTAAATTTGCTTTCGTGCGGGGATTCCCCACCGGCGACCGTCACAAGATGGAGTTCAACGATAAAAGTTATAAAAAATGAGAAATATTATATAATTGTATACGAACTATTGACTTTAATCATGTGGGTCCTTATTCCTTGATAATACAAAGTCACCGCACCTCGACAGCCTAAACGGAAATATAATAATTAAAGCCACGAATTAAAATGAAAAGCTCATTTTTCACATTATTTATTATCTTTTTTTTTTTATTGTGATGGTGCAAATAATTGAAGTTGTATGTGAACAAGTCCCTTGAATGGCCAGATAATCCTTCCATTTCCCAAAGGGGCGAAATAAGGAAAATTGATACACTCAAATACAAAATTTTGGTTTTCCTTTTTTATGTTGATTACTTATAAAAATTTCCTTAATTTCACTGATGGATTGGATCATGTGAATTAAATTTTTCATAAAGTACAATAAATTTATTTAATGGAAAGATTATTTCAAATTTTCAATATTACGATCTCCACGAAAAAGATACAAATTTAATGAAGTAATATTTATTATTATTATCGCAAATAATTATTGACATTGATCATGTCTATCATAGAGGTTAATTTGTTAGCTATATTTATTAATCTCTTTTTTCAATTAAACTTTAAATCTTTTGATATGTAAGAATAATTTTCCTCAATCATTTTTAAATTTTTTTAATTTTATTCGATCTCTAATCAATTTTATGACGGTCTAATATTAGTTAAATCTTTTAAACTTTAAACTTCTTATCTTATCAGCTTAACTTTCGGCCTAGTTTCGAAACACATCGGTATTCAATCGTCATACACTTAAATTAGTAACTCTGCAGCTACTATACCCTGAAACAATAATCAAACAAGTTAGAAATTAAAAAATAATGCGAAGAACTTCAGGAAGTGCCATCCACTAGTACTGATATTCCCAGTTGACTAAAAATTGTGGGTTGCAAAGTATAAATTAAAGTATGATCTTCTCTAACAAAAAGCAAAAATGTCAACTACTTCTTCAAGTTGTACGTAATTACTTGCCACTCATTATCTGTAGGAACTGAGACCGGCCTTACTCTATCCTTGTTAAGAGGAGCTTGAAGGTCCCATCCCATCCACAAACCAATGTCAACTTTAGGCAGAGAGAGGCAGATCTGGTGAAGAGTCGCGTAAAAAGAAAATCAACTTCGTCGAAAGGTCGGCTTTGTACATACACATTTGTCAAGGGATGTAATCACAACAAATGGGATTATGGGAGACTACGTACGTTTGACTTGGCTTTTGTTTTTACAATAATATAAATTCCATTTTCGTTAGGACATGGTATAAAAAAAATAGTAAGTTTCATTGTCACGAAAATTCAAGGGTGTTTCTTCCATTTTGGCACATTGTGCAGAAAAAGTACAAGTACTAACCATTTTCTCTTTGATATTTTATTTTTCTAATATCA
>JANQAP020000231.1:710251-723746 GCA_026874005.2 Erythroxylum coriaceum | reverse complement strand
AATAATAATAATAATAATAATAAGGACATTTTGGTCTTTTTGTTACTTATTCCTTTCTTATTCCAAGTTTATATTTTTAAACCAAACATTGGAATAGAAATTCTTTCTCTATTCTATTCCGTAAACCAAACAAAGTAATACTTATTTTATTCTATTCTTAGGAATAACTATTCTATTTCCTATCTATTCTATTTTTTAAACCAAACAGGCCATAAGAGAAACTTGCGATGGAATTACATCAGCAATAGGCTAATCTAGAAAAGAAACACAGCATGCAAGTTGACGTTAGTAATACTAATCACGTCAGAGGAGATAAAAGTACATCACTCACAGTTTCCGTCAACAAGAAAAATGCCATAGGTATTACAGAGTCATTGTCTATATATGTAGAAATTAATTGGAAATAGAGAGCCGGCTTTGACGGTTCTAGCACATGAATTGTCTTATGGCTATCAAATTTCAAACCTTGCCATTGAATTTAATCGTACGTGAGATGTGACAATGTCCTTCGGAGTGGTTGAATGGGTAAAGTGGGAGTATGAAGTCAAAAAATCTTACGTTCGAATTTTCTTATTTATATTTTCTCGATCGATCCTGTTATATAAAAATTATCCAGTGTGAAATACCCGATTGATATAATTTACAAATTATTGCGTCAATTTAAAATTTTACTCAATGCAAATTTAAAGAATACCTTATGCGAATTCCTCTATTTAAAAAAAAAAGATGTGTCAATGTTTCGTGTACAAACACAAAAGCAGATATTTTAATTCGTACGTAAACTAAATGTCTCTTGTGTGTACGATAGTGTCACTTTGTTGAAATTGCCCTTTGAACAATTTCCACATTTATGGATTATAGTCTAGTAAGATTTTATTACTGTTATCAAGTGATTTGATGATTAGGTAAGGATACAGGCATCTTATTCCTACGTGCAACCTAATCTTATGACTCTTTATCGTTGTCATGTATTCTTTTTTTATTTAAGCGTTTATGTTTATCAAATTAGTAAACACTGTGTCTAATTCATAATCAGCAATAACAAATTTTCACTTAAATCCGAAATATAGAAAGATTCAAGATGTGCTTGGATCGTCATAGTAGTAATTATAATGAATACATATTCTTCTATTTTTTATTATATTAGAGAGTATGAAATGTTTTTCCAGAAGGGATATAAAAATAACTCAAAAATCATAAATTCAGTTAATATAGCTGATATGCTTAAATTTTAAAATTCTCATTTTAATCATTAATTTTAAAAATAATTTATCTAAAACTCGTATTTTATAGACTCTTTATATACAGTCCACGGTCTATTTAGTGTACATAGATAAAATAATAATTAAGGGTTTTAGGGAAATCAGATAAAAAAAGCTCTTCCTGTAGTTTTTGGTTGTAGGCCAAGGTGGGAGATATATGTAAGTAGATAGGCAAGACAAAGACATCAAAAGCAGTCGTAATTACATATTCTTGATTGCTTTATAGTCCGCCATTAATGTCCTTGCCTTTGCCCTGCAGTTAGTGTATGTGTGATCTACTAAAAAAGGAAGCAATTAATAAAGAAGATTTATTTCCTCAAAATTCGATTAAGCAATTAATTAAAGCACAAAATGCTAATTAAAGTGAGACACAAATAAGGTCATGACACTTATGGTATAAAACATACAAGAAGAAGCTGACAAATGAAAGAGTACAATTTGGAGAGTAAACGATAAAAAAAGACTTGTAATTAATTAATAAATCATGATTAACTTAAATTTAATGTTTTAAAAATTAAGTCGATTTGGTCTGTTTAATACAACAATAAAATTTTGAATCGGCTAACTTTTTAGTTTAGTTTTCAATTTTTTGATTTGATTTAGCTTAATAATTTTTGTGGTTAATATTAAAAATTGATCAATTTATTAGTTAATAAAATTAATTAAATTTTGTTTACTAATATTATTTTTAATTAAAATTTAAAATTTTCAATAAATAGAGCAATATTTTTCAATCAATTTAAAAAATTTTTAATTTTATTTAATTTTTAATCAATTTTATAACGGAATAATACCGATTAAGTAAAAAACAAACGGTATAAATCATAACCTAATCAACGTCATGCCAACTAGATCGCACCCTTAGTTAATTAGACGTAGTATATCTACGCATCTTCCAAAAGTAACAACTAACAACAATGTTCATGTAATGTATGGATTAAAGGACAATGGCTCTTCAGTCTCTAAACACTCGTATTGAGTTGGGAGCATGCATCTCCTTGGAAGTTCATGAGAAACACCGTACAGTGACGGTCCTACACAGCGATGTCGGCCAAAATTGTGAACTGTAAGTTGAAGATGGCACTGACCTTTTGTCTTTGTAAACTGTAGTTATGTATTGGACCTTTCACGTGTGGCATGAGGTAAAATTGTAAAGTAGATGCAAGAGTGACCGAAATATTAATAATTCGTTGAAATTGACGTGTAAACTATGAGTCGAAGCAGGTTTCATAAATAACGAGGAGGCAACATGTGACATAGATCAATGCAGACCTGACGTAGCTAAAGATTCACTTTGTCTTTGGTTTTATGGCATTGAGCTGTGAATACAGTTTGGCACCGTGGGTATATTGTATGTGTGGTTAAGCAAAATTTTATATGTATTTGAGAACAGTGTCGCCGTCTCTCCGCGCAAATTGTGCAACAAAGGTACCACTGTTGTACCACGTAATTTCTTCAATCATAGAGGCTCTTCTTGTTCACGCGCTAGTATTTCTGTTACTACTCTTCTATAATAAGACAAGTTATAACGGTTATTTTTTTATTATTTATATCCATTATCATTATTATTATTATTATTATTATTTTATTTTATTTTATCTCGTGGATTTAAAAAAAACTTCTTTATCAGTTAGGAATAAGACTGAATACTTCTAAACCTTCCCAATCCTTATGATCAATAAGATTTTTACTGAATTGTTGTTGTTGTTATATAATTATTACCTTTCAGGTAAAAGATATAAGTTTCTATCTGGTTTAAAAATTTTCTTAAAATTTAAATTTTCAAATTTTTTTTGTAACTTGTAATTTTTTAAATATCTCGTTTTATATTTCAATTAAAAAATAATTTTAAAATATACGTAATATAAATATCATAGATGAACTAATTAAATTTCATTCACCTTGTAACTTGACTTTTAAATTAACTCGAAGTATCTAAATTTAATTAAAATTAATAATTTAAAATAATTATAATAAATTATTAATTTAAATAGAGTTTAATTAATTTAATTCGAATCTATGAGTTGTATTAGATAGTCATGTAAGAAGAATTTAATTGGCACATATGTATTTCATCGTTATTTTTTATCTGAAATCTAAACAAAATAATTTCCTTACAAAATAAAAAATATACGAATTTTCTATAAATTTTTAAAACTAATTAAATTTTTAAATTTCAAAAATAGTTGAGTTGATGGAGTGGGAGACATGGGGCTAAAATATCCTGTGTTCGAATCTTCCTACTTACATCTCTTAATAGAGCCAGTACAAGGCTTGTCTAGTGCAGAGTATCTGATTGACATGATTTGCAGGCTATTACGTCAATCTAAAAGTTTACTCAGTGTGTATCTAAAGGATAACAACTGCGGGTTTCTCTGATAAAAAAAAAAAGTTAATGTATTATAGTTCCTAGGTTAGAATATGAGATTATGGGAAATAAATAAAGCATAACCCATTGAATGATAAGGCACAGATAGAATATTACATTAAAAAATAATTTTTATTATTTACTCTTCAAAATAAATATTATGAAAGATGAGAATCTTCAACATTTCGGCTGTCCCACTCCCATTTGGTTACATCTTCTCACTTCTGACTTGTGATACACAAGTGGGATTGGGAGGAATTTGGGGCCTGGCACAATTAATTGCATGTCTCTGAGCAAATAGATTGGCAGGTAGTAAAGTGCAGCATCTTAATGAACATGTGATTGGTCTTCTGGTAGAGATCTACACGTTTAGGCATTTTGTGCAAATTTGTTTACATCCAAGTCCAATCCTTGCTATATGATCAAAGACAACCTTAAAATTAGACTGTAAAATAATATCATTTTAATAATTATAATTAAATAATATTAATTTAGCCGTCTTTAATTTAAGATTAATTAAAATTAATTAAAAATTAATTAAAAATCGGTCAAAGCATAAATTAAGTACAATAAACTACAAACAGAACTTCAGATACACAAAGGCACACCTGGATTCAGACACAATAGCTGGCCATTGTCTGGGTATTCTTTATTGGGCACCAATGCACGAGGTATGTTACCGAGTCTTGGAGTTGGACAGGCCATTTGTTTCCAAAAGCTTGCAAATTTATAAGAATCTGTAAATATTGTCTTCCTCAGTATTTTGAGTTAAGTGTAAATAATGCTGACCATTTTCTTTTTTTTACTGATACGGTAAAATTTAGATAACCACAGCTTAATTCGGCTCTTAATTAGTTTATAAAAAATACCCATAAATTAATAAAACATATCATTTCAAACAGTGTAATTTTAATTAAGTATTGTTTAATGATATAATGATTCTCCTAAGTTGAAATTTGAACGTCAAAATTGATTTAATCTAATTTTAGATTAAATTTAAAGGATAAAAAGATATTTTCTTTGTATATAAATTAAAAAATTTACCGACTAGAGAGAAAAAATTTTTTTTTGAAAAAGGAGAAATTTGTAGTCGTTATCATTTGGATGAGCACTGAGTAAATCTCTGAATTGACGCAATAGCCCGCAAATCACGCCAATCGGGTACTCTGCATTAGGCAAGCCTTGTACCACAGATTATATCGAGAAAGTGTAAGTAGGGGAATTCAAATACAGGATCTTTTGACCTCATGCCTCTCTCTACCAACTCGACCAGGGAGCTTAGAGAGAAAATATGCTCAATAATAATTTGAACTCATATTGACAAAATTTGATTTAGTAAATTTTATTTATAATTAATGAATCTAATTAGAATTTTGATAAATTATTAATTAATTTTAAATTAAGTTGGGTCGGATTTATGTCTCCAACTTAAAAACCTTTAAATTAGTAGATGCGTAGAAGATAAACTCTATCGATTGGACCGAGATCAGATCTCCTATATCAGTTATGGTGTTCCTATCATGTTTTATTAAATCTCATCCACACATTTACGTGGATCTTACATAAATATATAGATGGTAGAACAAGGTTGAAATAGAATAGGTGGAACAAAGGATTTGACCGGGATTGGATCATCCTCTTGAGGGCAGCTTTGATATTTCCCCATGAAGGAGAACGCCATACCTACCTAGAGCCAGAAAACATGTTGGAGGACTACACGTTACGTTATATATATCATATTAAGTTCCAACTTTTAGCCTATCTTTTCCTATTCTAGATTGACATTTATACCGAAAAAAGGGGAAAAAGAAGAACAAGATAGACATGCCTGAATACGAAATGTACCAAATAAGTTACTTAAAAGGCATTTTGTAAATTCGAAGACAAAGAATATATGCAACTTAAAAGAGCCTTACAAATGGGCGTGTTAGTTTCTCCCTCATTTTGGACCATTAACTTTTTCCACTCTCTCTTTATCACAACAACTTGAGCATCTTACAGGAAGGACAATAGCTCTTCCTCTTCACCATGCCAGTGCCCCACCCTAGCTACTTGTGATAAAGAAAGCTATGAACTGAATAGTGATTTTCATATCAAAAAGAGGGTAGAACAAGAATCATCATCTTTACAAGCGAGACAATCTTGGACTAAAAGCCTAGAAGAGGAGAAGGAGGAGGAAGAGGCGGAAATAGTAATAGAAAATTATTTGACACTAAAGGAGACCCAAGAGCATCTCCTCCATAACTGTTAGATGATTAGACCCACCTATTTGTGTCCACCCATGCTTTTTGGTGGTGGAGTTTGGTTACTCTTTTCTTTTCATCAACGAGATTCTTGAATATCAGCATAGGAAATGAATAATATGGTGAAATGTAAAGGAAACTAATGGCTTCAAAGTCACCTCCATTGTCTTTTCTTACGGAACAGTCTTTGTTGGATGCTCTAAAATCAGCTCTCGCTGCAAAACTTTTAGAATGTGGACAGTACATGAAATCCCACTAAGCAAGTGGCCTGTCTTTCAACGAAAACCCTCCCTTTTTATCATTTTGGGGGGGTATAAATTTATCTGACCAGTGAAGATCGGCACTGGGCTCCAGCAGATTTTGTAATAGACATTGTTGGTTGAAGTTCTTGCTCATCCACCATCTCATCTTCCATTCCCTTAGAAACTATTGCACTAAGTGTGTCTTTTCACAGGCTTATGTGTTCATGTTGAACTAAAAACAGTATTAAAATAAGTTGAAGCGATTATACTGATTAGTATAGAGGTATTTGTAACTTTGATCTTAAAATTTTTGAAAAAGATGAATCAATTTGTTTTTGTGTGAACTAAGAAAACACGCGTCCTGAGCTCTCACCACACTTGTCCTACGTAGCTCTCTACCTGCTCCACGTGCCTGAAAACCCTATGTCTAAACACAAAAACTGAAGCACGACTCAGGTCAGGACAAATTTATCTGGGAAGAGAGGCAACCTAACAAGACCAGTTTATTAGGCATGTGCATCATTTAATGCAATTTACAATTCCACTTTGATGATGGAGGCAAGTAGGCAAAGCCAAAATCAAATACAAATGCGACCACAAAACAAAACAAGAAGTCTCTTCCCTTTTGGTACATTTGTCAACTCTAAAGGATACATCACATTTAGACGTCTTCGCATCTTTAAACTTCCTTTGCCTTGAGAAACCGATAACGTGAAAGGTCAAGCAATTATTCAATAAATAAACAAAAACTAACGGAGTCACTTAGCTACTGCTCGTATTAATTAAGTATGAACAGGTAGTTAGTCACTAATCAATAATTGCAATATATAAGGAGTCAATAAATGCCAACCACTCATGTTTTACTAACTGGAGAGAAAGTCCCTCACGTAGATTATGCTAGTATCCCTTTTAAATTAATATTAAATGGAATTATAAAAATATTAATCAAATATTTAAAGTTTTAAGTTATTATAAAATATATAAATATTTATTAACTTTGCTAACTTGGATTTCCATATAATTATAATATTTTTTATTTATCAAAAAGATGTTTGAAATCTTCCCATTTTTTAAGGTCCTCAATCATAATGTGACCTTTTGTATATATAAAGATCTAATTAGATAAATAATTTTTATAGGTTATTAGTAGTTATTATTAATAAATAGAAAGTTTATTTTATTAAAAATTGTTTATTATTTATAATAATAATAATAATCAATAATAATCTCCTAAATCACAAAGCTTTTTCCTATCCGTAATATATCAAAGAAAAGAAATCACTACATGTGGGTTCAGACATGTCGAGGCTTGGAATAGATTGACAAAGGCAATCCAAAAGAACAAGGCCTTGGGGTTCCAAGGGAAAAGCCTCAGCTCAAATAATACATTAACATTTATTTTGCAATAAATAAAAATATTAAAGATAAAGAATTTCAGTCTGACGCAGCAAGTTCAAAGCCGAAGGGATCAAAACAAGTCTCAACTTGGAAATTGTATTTCATTCCTTTTGAAGATTTTGATTCCAAATTAAACAATCCAATCCAGGGAACACGTCCCCAAGCTACAAAAGGCACGTATAATAATGGACAATGTGTGATACCTTGACACTTCTATTACAGCTAGCAATCACATACTCTAACATTACGAGCTCTGATGGGAAGAGTAGCATCCATTGAAATGACAGTAAGATACCAGCGACTACAATGGTAGTAAGCACCGGATGTTAGCATCTCAAGCTCCTGTAGTCGCTGAAGTTACTAAAAACAAGAAAACTAAATGAACAGCTGAACGTACTAAGACTGTAATAACTAATCTTTAGTTTAAAATTGGAGAAACATGTTTGTCATCTCTTGCAGCCATGAAACAAAACATATTTGTCTTGTTCCAATGTTGCATGAAACGTGGGAAATTCCTTCGGGAACAATAAATAAGAAACAATAAAGAATAACAAGCCAAGATGATGATTAGTACCTTTGGCAGGAGGTTCATCTTGAGGCTTCATTGCAGGGAAGAGGAGCACCTCCTGTTCACAAAAAGATTAAAATGATGAATAGATGTAGAAAGTGGCTTCGCTGGTATGCTAACAAAAGATGTAGATGAACAGTCTATAGCAGAAACCTTGATATTTTGAGAATCAGTTAACATCATAGCTAATCTGTCGATACCCATTCCCCAACCACCAGTTGGAGGCAGCCCATACTCAAGGGCTGTACAAAATGTTTCATCTAAAGCCATCGCTTCATCATCACCTGATTGTCGATCCTAGTGACAGAATAGATCACATTCAGGCACTTTCCAAACATGTAAAATCTAAAAGCTTTTTGGTGATGATAGGTACCTTGAGTTGTTCAGCAAACCGCTGGCGTTGTACCACAGGATCATTTAGTTCGGTGTATGCATTGCATAACTAAGATATAATTAGAAAATTTAGTAATGGTCAGTAAAGCCTAAGAGAATTCAACTGACAAGAGAAGAAGAGCAAAAATCTTCTGGTCAAGAGGAAATACTTCATGTTTGTTGACAAATAGTTCAAAACGTTCAGTCAAGCCTGGCTTCGATCTATGCCACTTAGCCAAAGGACTCATAATCTCAGGATGGTTGATAATAAAAGTAGGGTTTACGCAAGTCTCCTCCAAAAAGTGTCCCACCAACTGCAAACATGGGGGTGACAAAAACCACAATTTAAGAACACAAATTTGTTCACTACAAGCCTCAGAATTACATGGGCCAGGTCTAAACCAATTCATCAAGGAAGTAACTGAATATGGCACATCTTGACAAAATAAGAAGTCAGATAATTTGCTCAATTTTTGCAACTTGACAATAATTACAAATGGATCGCAAAAACTTGAAAAAAAAAAAGATGAGAAAATTAACCTTGTCCAGTAGGCGTGCTGTCGTTTGAGGAGGGGGACATTTGACCTCAAACCTCTCACATGCAGCCACGAGATACTTATTAGCCTCATCACTAGACAGGTCCTTTGGTATGTTAAGTTTGGCCATCTTCTCCAACTCATCTATCATGTCAATTCTCCTGCAGCAATTAAACCAACACTTGGATTATCCCAAGTCCATACTTCCACAGCAATCTTAAAGCTACATACCAGGGTAACAAGTAACAGACCTAAAAGGGGGTGTAAAATCTATCTCAATTGGGTCCTTATCTAGCCCATTTGAATGATATTTAATTATGTAGCCTCCTGTCAGTTTTTTGATCATTCCTATTTTGGATAAACCAAGTTAGATGACAATGATAAAAATAGCAAGCAGGTAAATAAATTGCATATAAACTAAAGATATTCATCAGGCAACTGCGAAAAATTAACTCTCACCACTCAGCAGTTCTTCTGTCAGATTCATCAAATCATTGTAGTCTGCAAAAGCCATGTAGAACTCACAGGTTGTAAATTCAGGGTTGTGTGTCAAATCTATACCCTCGTTTCTGAATTGTTTTCCTATCTCATACACTCGGTCAAGTCCACCTACAACAAGCTCCTTAAGAAAGAGTTCAGGTGCAATTCTCATGTACAGCCTCATGTTCAATTCATTGTGATGAGTGACAAAAGGACGGGCGGCAGCTCCACCAGCAATCATGTTCATCATAGGTGTTTCAACCTGAAGACAGAATTGCATTGACAAGATTAGTTAGAAAGAAATCATTAATAGGCACGGTATACATTGGGATAAGATATAGCACAGCTATTTAGACATCCAAAAAGATGACTGACCTCCAAAAAATCAAGATTGTCAAAAAAGTTTCTCATGTATGTTATGATCTTTGACCTTGTCTTGAATATCTGCCGAACCTCCAAGTTCAACATCAAATCCAGATACCGTTGACGATAGCGAGTTTCCTGGAACCCAAAAGGAATAAAAAGAATGAATGTATAAATCCTCAAGAATAGTAGGGGAAATAGACAAGCAACAAAATAAGTTCAGGCATTTTTCTTCTAGTACCCAGGGACAAAAGTGCAAAGCCATCTAAAATCATTTTCTTTGAAGTAAAACAAGGGGAATTATAACAGGACACACTTATTTCAAGGGATCACTGCCCAAAGATGAACTCAAGTATAATCACACAAGATGAGTATAAAATTATGTAGCTAATCCAATAAGACATCTTAATATTGACATGGGCTTCTCTTCGTAGGAAAAATACCTGGTCCCTGAGTACATACATTTCTGGATTCCTGGTGCATCCTGGTAACCAAGCTTCAATTTTCTGTAAAACAACATCCATTGTGCCAAAAATAGTATCAACCATTATAAGCTGATCAATAAGAAACATTTTCCACATTCAAACTTACATTATCTGAAACAGGAGCAGCTTTTTGCCTTGGCATCATATGTAGACAATGAGATAAAACCGTGAAAGACGTGGGGAAAATGCTTAGCTCCCCCCTTTTGGTTTTTCCTGGAGTAAAGAAACAGAAACAATACAATCATCAGTGCTACTATAAGGAAAAACTATGGATATATTATTTCCTCAAAAAGAAATAGAGATAATTTGTACATTGCATGTCCCACAAACAAAGTCAATTTTATTCAGAACCAGTAAGTGCAGCAAATTATTTATAATTTGTAATGCAACAAACCTGGAAATCCAGTAATACCAACAATATCACCACGCTTCACATGGGAGTGGAATTTTGAAAATTCAGCTTCTTCCATTCCAGATTTGCTGAAGTATAGCAACAAACAAAAAGTCACCTAGTTAATCAGAGAATGAAAAAGAAAACAAGGAGGAGAGAAAAAGAGTAAAGAAGGGTATAGTAGCAGACACGGACTTTTATTTGTTAAGGTTCTTGTCTTTAGACATTCAAAGATTTGAAGGCAAAAACCAAATTTTCATAGTTTACTGAGAACTTGAAAAAGTAATATCATAATTCATAATGACAAATGAAACTTTACACTATCAACAGCACTTAACTGTATTAATTAACTCAAGCTTCTAACAAGTGTAACATCCTGAAGAGTGTAACATCAGCACTCTAATTGACCAAGATAGAAAACTGAAACAAACTTAACTTACCAAAGACTCAAGCCTTAGAGAGTTATTAGATATCTGGAAAAAATCATTTTGCTTCAGTTTGTAGCTAAATTCCATTGGTTTCAAGATGTAACATCCAGGATCTTTAATAATAAGACCAACCAGAAAAGAAATTAATGACAGTGAAGTAAAACTAGATATACCTTGCATCAGCCATGACTTGGACTTTAGCGCCACCACCATGCAAATCATAAAAGAAAAGCTTCGAGGAAGAAGATCGTTTGCTCATGATTCGACCTTGAAGATTAAAAGAATATACACATTTTAACAAAAGGAAAGAAGGTAGCAACAAAACATATAGCCATATTGATTGAGCCGTCTATGTTCTAGTACCAGCCAATGACAAAGTTCTCTCCACAAGATGCTCTCCATTGCTTAAGGATCCATATTCCCCAATGAATTCAACAATAGACATTGTAACATGAAACTTGTGTGGATATGGACTTTTCCCTTCCTCCTTCAGAGCAGCAAGATATTTCAGTCTATTCTCAAAGTATTGCTGCAACAAAGCCAAAATGGAAGGAGTGTTGAATCGAAATCCCTAATCACACTGAATCAAAAACTTTGATCCTTCACATCATCAAATAAAAGGCTCTTATAGAAACAAAGGACAGAATTATACCGTGGGATCCATCTCATCATCATCAGCTACTGCAGATTTCTGACCCTGAGAACCAGCCTTGGCAGTGGCCTAAAGAAAAAGCCAAAAATTGTAACATAATTAGTGATATAGGGCAAATGGAGAACATTCCAACAATTTGATGAAACACAGGTAACTTGTAAAATGAGTTGCTGGAAATTTTAAATTGTGTTGGAATTCACGAATTTAGGGATAGAATTATAGAGATAAGGAATTAACAAAAGCATAGATCTAATAATCACTCCTAGAATTTGTATCATGAAGTAAGAATCACACCAAAGATTTGAAACGAACAAAATTAAAGGAATCATACCATTCCAGAAATCACTACTAGAACTCATGGATATCTAAGAATCACTCCTAGAAAGCACATTTTCCCACTAGAAAATTAGTCTATTCTTGTTCCTTGAAAGGTTGAAACACGTATATATAGCAAAAGTCTTTAAACCCTTAACCTAACGAAATAGGGAACTTAACTAAAATTTCCAAAATTGCCAAGTAAACTAAAATAACAGGAACTGACTTATTTTAAATCCTGTTCTCATAACGTTACTGTTCATATGAACATTCATAGTGACACAAAAGAAATCCCCCTCCCAATCATTTGGCAATTCAGAGCACAGTTAAACAACACATAATTTCCCAAATTACTATCTGGGGAAAATTTCATGTTGGTTAAAAGAACAAACTTTAAGATAAGTAACCACTAAAAAAAGCAACTAAGCCCACATTTCTATTGGTACCTTCGCAAGCCAATTCCAAAACACACAAACGTTAAGATCTTCAGTGACCAATTAGAAACATCCAAGGACATAAGATAAGCACGGTGCCCATTATAAGTTGGCGTCATTAAAACGAAAAATGTGTACCTGCTTGGCTTTCTCCTCCTCCTTGCGCCGTCTTTCTTCTTCCCTCTGCTTGTTCTTCAGTTCCTTTTTGCGCGCACTGCCCACACACACGCAAAGAAAAGGTTACATGCAGTCAAAACCAGGACAACAAGTTGATTGTAAGAGTATCAGTTTTAGGCGCAGTGCACGGTACATAGATAAAACTCACTTCTTGCTGATAGTGTCGCCGGAAGCAGGAGAATCGAAGTCCATAGCTAAGTTGGAGACTGCTTTGGCTGTCTCGTCGACGGAGCCTTCCATGTCTTTGGTTTCCTTAGCTGAGAGCCGCCACTTTCACTAGGGCTTTTCTGGTGAAATAGGAAATGTGAATTGAGTGAACGCAAAGTGCAAACTCCGTTGCTTGCCACTCACGTCCAAAACGCAAAAGAATAAAGATAAAAAATAGGAAGCGTAACAAGCAAGAGCCCGGCCCCGACATCTTCTTCTAGAGCCTGGATCTAGTCTTAGGCCTTGTTGTGCCTAAGGCATCCGGGATTGAGATACCCTAAAATTACGTTTGGATCTACAGTGTAGTGTAAATAAATACTTATGTATAACAATTTTTAAACGTAGTCACATGTTTAGATCTGTCGGCGAACAATCGAAGATCGAAGGAAAGTGCGGTGCCACTGCAGAAATCGATAAGTAGAAAGAAGGTTGCGGTAGAAATTCTACAATCCATTAATAACCTTATGATAATTATTATTTTTCATTATGCTCTCGACTAATATTTTTTATTTATAATTTGAATTTATATGACTAATAATATATTTTTTATGAAATATTTTATTTACTAAATTTA
>JANQAP020000231.1:692562-703688 GCA_026874005.2 Erythroxylum coriaceum | reverse complement strand
TAATTGACCAAAGAAGTAAAGAGTCCATTTTGGTCTCTTGAAGCAATAACGTTTAGAAGTGAATGAAGTTTAAACTATACTTCCACATGCAATGAGCTGAAGTAAAACCAAAAAAACGTCTTACCAGAGGTGAGAGAAGAGGAAGAAAACTGGCTTGGAATTGACCCACGAAGCAAAGACTCCATCTTTTTTTGGCTTCTCGAATCAATAACATTTACTTAATGAACGAAGAGAAGCAATAATGACGTTGATTGGTATTGTGCCTTTCGTGGGGCAAAATACAGGGCTTGTGGATCCTGAGGGTGTTTAATGCTGCCAAATGGCAGCTAAAGCAGGTCAAGTTTTAGTTGTAAGTCATTTCCACGACATTTATTGGCTTCGATGTTTATAACAAGAAACGAAACATTTACCTAACCAACTAAACTCTTACTAGGAAGTTTTTCGTAGTTGCTACAGCAGCAATGTACTCCGACAATTTGGAATTGGAGGGCAGCCAAAGCAGGGCAAGATCTAATTGTAAAGAGTCATTTCCGCGACATTTATTGGCTTCGCTGTTTATCACAAGAAATGAAAACATTTGGCGGGTAGTGGTAACTTTAGTTCAGACACAATTCTGACATGTACCAATGACTTCACATTAGTGAAAAGAATAGCGGAGGAGAAAATATCTCTCTTATACACATATATACTACGCATATCCATACATTGAGACAATACATGCATACATTGTACATTGACTAGTCCATACGAACATAAATCAAACGAATTGAGGAGGCATTTGAGATGTCGAAATTAATTGGACAAATCGCTCTGTTAATTAAGAACCGCTGTGCATTATCATTTATAATATCAAGAAAGAACTCTTGGTCAATCAATCTTGACTTAGAATTTGAGCAATGAATGGCATGATTTTATTAGAGTAAATATTTGAACTAAGGATCAAAAGGGCTGCCTCAAAAGATCAATAAAGACTATGATATGATATGACCACAAGAAAAAGTCTAATCAATTTGCAAGACGACAAGGCATTACAACATTTCAACCCTCATTGCTCGAAATCGACTGGCGGATTTGCAAAAAGCCTGAACCTTTATATGTTAAGCGCATCTTCAATAACGACCAACCAAAGCATAACGTCTGAATAGCCTCATTTCCTCATTTCTTATCTATCCTCTTCCTTTCAACATTTTAATTTGTCATCAACTCAACTTCCAAAACCCCAAAACCTCAAACTCTCTGTCAATGCAATGGAAGGCACTCTCTTTCCCAGCAAGCCTATCTATCCTATACCAATCACCAGACCACCGACGCTAATCCCGCCGCCGAAACCCACCTCAGCGGCGGTGCTCCCATCGCCGTCAACTCCTCAGTCACCACCCTTTTCGACTGTCCACTTTGATTCTCTTCTCCAACATCTTCTGCATTTGTCTTCTTCACATAATATCAATGCCCGTAAAGTTACTGGCTCTAAATACCCCTCTCTTCGAATCTCTGCTGATTCTTCTCAAAAACAGCTCCAACCAACTAAAAATGGAAACTTGAGGAGCATTTCAGTTCTGGAGTTTGATAGCGAGAGTGAAGAGTGTGATGGGTCGTTTGAATTCTTGTCAGAGAAGGGTAAGTTCATGGTTAACTCAATTGTAGAGCAGCCTTTGCATACCTTGACTTTGTTTTTTGATCGTTCTGAAATTGAGTTGCTTCAACTTGATTTGACTGGTCTATTGAAAGCACTAGACGTTACTGGTAGTTGGCAGAGAGCCCTTTTATTGTTTGAATGGATTGTCATGAATTTGGACGTGACAAATGTGAAAATTGATAACCAGGCTATAGAACTAATGATTAGAATCCTTGGTAAAGAGTCGCAACATTCTGTTGCGTCGAAGCTGTTTGATGTTATTCCTGTGGAAGAGTATTCATTGGATGTTCGAGCATATACAACTATTATTCACGCATATTCTAGTTCTGGCAAGTACATTAAAGCAGTTAGTTTATTCCAGAAAATGAAAGATTCAGGCTTGTCACCGACTCTGGTCACTTATAATGTCATGCTTGATGTTTATGGGAAGATGGGTCGGTCTTGGAACAAGATTATAGGCATCTTAGATGAGATAAAAAGTAGAGGGCTTGAGTATGATGAGTTTACTTGCAGCACTGTTATTTCTGCGTGTGGGAGAGATGGCTTGTTAAATGAAGCCAAAGAGTTCTTCGCCGGATTGAAGTCTCAAGGCTATGTCCCTGGTATTGTTACTTATAATGCCTTACTTCAAGTTTTTGGGAAGGCAGGCGTTTATTCAGAAGCCTTGAGAATCTTACAAGAAATGGAGGAGAACAATTGTTCTCCTGATGCTGTAACTTATAATGAGCTTGTGGCTGCTTATGTAAGGGCAGGCTTCTTCGAGGAAGGAGCTGCTGTCATAGAAGCAATGAGTAAGAGAGGTGTGTTGCCAAATTCTGTGACATATACTACTGTGATAAATGCTTATGGAAGAGCTGGAAAGATGGAGAAGGCATTAGAGCTGTTTGAGCAGATGAAGAAGTCAGGTTGTGTTCCCAACGTATGCACTTACAATACTATCCTTGGGATGCTGGGGAAGAAGGCACAATCAGAGGAGATGATGAAGATTCTTTATGATATGCAAGTAAATGGATGTGCTCCTAATCGTGTTACATGGAACACGATACTTGCCATGTGCGGTAATAAAGGCATGCACAAATATGTGAATCGTGTTTTCCTAGAGATGAAAAATTGTGGTTTCGAGCCTGGCAAAGACACATTCAATACATTGATTACCGCATATGGAAGGTGTGGTTCTGATATTGATGCAGCCAAAATGCATGAAGAGATGATTAAAGCAGGGTTTTCTCCATGTATTACAACTTATAATGCACTTTTGAATGCTTTGGCTCGACGAGGTGATTGGCAGTCGGCAGAGTTGGTCATAGTTGACATGAAAAGTAAAGGTTTCAAGCCTCGTGAAACTTCATACTCATTGTTACTCCATGCTTATGCAAAGGTAGGCAATGTCAAGGGTATAGAAAAGGTTGAGAACGATATTTATGGGGGTTATATCTATCCTAGCTGGATGCTCTTGAGAACTCTAGTTCTTGTGAATTTCAAATGTAGAAATCTAGCAGGTATGGAAAGGGCTTTCCAAGAGCTACAAAATCATGGTTACAAACCAGATTTAATTTTATTCAACACGATGATTTCAATTTTTGCCAAGAATAAAATGTATGTTCGAGCCCAAGAAATGCTGAATCTAATTCGGGAGAGTGGGCTAAAGCCGGATTTGGTCACCTACAATAGCTTGATGGACATGTATGCTAGAGGAGGAAAGTGTTGGAAAGCAGAAGAGATCCTCAAAAGGCTAGAAGAATCTGGTGGCAAACCCGACCTTGTTTCATTTAACACTGTCATCAAAGGGTTTTGCAGAGGAAGGCTCATGCAGGAGGCTGTAAGGATACTCACTGACATGACATCAAAAGGAATTCAACCATGCATCTTCACCTACAATACTCTCATCGCTGGCTATGCAGGGCAAGGGATGTTTTCAGAAATAAATGATCTAATTCTTTACATGATTGAGCACGACTGCAGGCCAAATGAGCTAACCTATAAGATAGTTGTGGATGGTTATTGTAAAGCAAGAAAGTACAGGGAAGCAATGGACTTCATATCTAAAATAAAGAGTATGGATGACGTTTTTGATGATCAGTCGGTGCAAAGACTTGCTTGTCGAGTTCGGGAGAGGCTTGAGTCATAACTGTATAAATGCGTTTTAAGGTGACTATTTTTCTCATCACCTGGAATCTTTCATGGTTTGCATTGAAAAATTTGTGAACTCTCCAGTTTCTGGTGCATCCTCGGATCAGAGTCTATGTGGGTATAATTGAGAGAGAAAATTTCTTTCTTTTCCGTCAGATACTGTATGTCCACGGGATCAATTTGCTTGCTTTTTCTCAGTTCTGCGGTTTAACACGGCGTTCCTGGAATGGCAGTGGATAAGATACGAATGAAAAGGCAAGAAGAAAAGTTCCAATGGTTCAAGATAAGTGTTTGATCTGTAGATAATTTTCGAAGTATATAATATTCAATTCCATTTGTATAACTACAAATTTGAGTCTTCCTTTTCTAGCTAGCTAAATGTGTCACTAAGCGGGATACTTGGATATGGTTCCGATCACCTTTCTTCAGACTTGAAACCCATGTTATCTCCTCTAGCATGTTAAGTGATTTCTCCTGTCACTTTCTGTTCTCTCTGTGGTTGCTTTGTAATTGTGCTTGATGACCTAGATTACTAGTGATGGTGTTGGCAGAAAAGCACAGGACCAATCTGAAATCAATGATAAAATCTGATTTGACCAAAATTTGAGTTGGATTCGAATTTAAAATAAATGTCTCGAACGTTAAATTTAGGATGATAAGAAGTTGCTCTTATCAGATCAAAATTAACTTATAATTGCTGCTTACAAAATTTGTCAACTTATCATCTGTACGTATTAACTACAAAATGATGAATGTTGTTATTTACTTTCTTGAGAACCGAAAAATGCAATCTAGATGGGCTCCAATCTAGCAGGAGCAATGATGTCTTCTGTCAAAACAACCAATGCAATCTGCAAGTGCTCCAATCTTGCAGTAGCAATGATGTCTTCTGGCTAAAGACCATCTAACTTCTGACAAATAGTAACTGCAGTTGGTATGTAAAAGCTGACACATACAACAGAAGTAAAACAAGTAGTTCGTTTCCAACTCAGATTTATTTATTATTATTATTTTTTACATTAGGTATCTCAACTTAGTCGGACTAATCCTAAACTTCTAAGACTCCACCTCAAGAATCTTAGAGGATGTAAATCTGGAACTCCAAGATCCCTCAGGTTCTTACGTAACCTGTACACTTCTGCTGATTGGTCAACTGCTGATTGATCGCTGGCCTCCTACTCAGCATCAGGTTCCTAGCAGCCCTCGGGTTCCCTACTAGCTTCAACTCCCACACTGCCGCTGGAAGAGAGGCGTCCGTAATTGATCCGATCAAGGAGCTGTGCCCAGGGGGCTAGAGGATCATCAATAGGACAAATTTTTTATTTCTCCTCCTTTAGCGTGACTCAAACTCAAGACCTCCTGTAAAGAAGAGCCTTAAGTGAGGAGCTGAAGCCATTAGGCCACTCTTCGTTGTTGTTTCCAGCTCAGATTTGTATAGGTAAAACGTTGATAGAAAAAAAAAAGATTAAAAGCTTTGTTCTTAGTTTTTGGTCAAGTTTTTTTTTAATACCTTTTTTACTTTTTGATCAGCATTACGCTAAGAACTATATATTCTTTAGTACTAATAAAACTTGAAATTATTATCTTTTAAATATATATTTACTTCATACTAACAATTCTCTTTAAAGTTAAATTGAGTTGCAGGCCTAATGATATTACAAGGAACATGCTTAGAGTGAAAGAGAGAAAGGAATAGACTAATCCAGTACATAACTGACACTTAAAACGAACACCTCCACTTAATTCGCAGGTTGCCGGTCCAATAGGCTAAGGTAATGCTACTTTCACTAGAGCAAACCGAGCGCGCCACTTACGTTAGTCTACTAAAGCTAAAACCCACTTACTATTCTTAAAAACAGCCCAAACACCGCCAAACGGTGAAAAGTACCGAAGCAAACCAACACATTGGCGGTGAGCCGGTGAATCGTTGATTCTATTCGAATGTAAGAGAGTAGTTAAAAAGATCAAAAACCAGGCAATAACTAACCCATCCCGGTTCAAGGTCCGACCCGTTTCTCTCTCTCTCTCTCTCTTTCATTCTCTTAACAATTTTCATTTTTTTGTCTTGACGAGTAGCTGAAACGCTTCAATGTTTTAGCTAAAGAGTAAAAAACATCAGCTAATTTCACAAACTTTTGCCCGCCACTCATTATCTCTTCCTTACCATCTTCCTTCCACATAGCAATATACCGAAAAAGGAAGCTTGACAACAACAACAACTCTGTTTTCTCTTGATAACCGAACTTGACACTTTTGTTCTTGTCTTGGGGGTCTTGATCCTTTTTCTGCTTCACTTATCTGGGGTTCCTTTGTTTTTGGGTTTCATGGGTTAGTTAAGTTTGCCTTGAAGAAGCTGAACTGGGTTTTGCTTTTGGAGATGGAGTGGGACAGCAATTCGGATCTGAGCGGCGACGAAGAGGAGGAGTTCTCGCTCGGTGACGCCGTGAGCGGCGACGGAGCTCATGATCCGCTTCCTTTTCCTGTTGAGGATTTGCTCCAGACAGCCCCATGTGGGTTCGTGGTTACTGATTCTCTTGAGCCTGACCACCCCATCATTTATGTTAACACCGTTTTTGAGATGGTTACTGGTTATCGAGCCGAGGAAGTGCTGGGCCGTAATTGGTTAGTATTGTAATTAGTTAGCTTTTTGGCTTTGTGTTCGTTTCTGTGGCTAATGCGAGAAATGAGGAATTGTTATGCGGGAATTTGGGTAATTTGGGCGGTTTAGTTGTTCATTTTGGTCAATTGTTGTGTTCTGCTCACGCTAAACCTAGTTTGCGTTTGGGTTCCGTTTGGAGCAAAATTTTGATGTTATATGTTAATTTAGCGACACCCTCTTAAGCACCGAAAACTATAAAGTTACATACTTTTTGGGGAGTTGTGATTTTTCATACAATAGCAATCTGCTTGTTTTAAAGGGTTTTTGAGCTGAGTACTTCGAATTGTTCCCATTATTTAAGGGTACTGGTGCATTTGCGGTCTCTTTCTCTCTTGTTGGTGTTGTGGCATAAACTAGGATCCCAGAGCTTCCGAGGAAGGAGATATGAGAGAAGTCCTTCCATTGGACTCGTTGCTGTTTGAATTGTGGGAGGGCAACTGTTGTTTTGTTTATTATTGACGTTTTGTATTTTGTTATTCAGTAACAGGGTTTATTCTGAGTTGTTAGACTAAGCGTTTAGCAATTGAGATGATAGGTAAGCAAGCATAGTGCTCCTTGGTTAAATACTTAAAATAGAGTAGAAGCAAGCAAGATGCACCAAGAGTGAAGGGTTCTCTTTCAGTCACCTTAAGATGAAACTTTATAATAGTTGGCTTGGACCTTTGTTTTTCATTTGCCGTGAGAACAGGCATTATTAGACATACATACCTATACAGACCCCACATCAACCGGGACCAATCTAGTACAACATAGCATGCAGATACATTCTTTTTCTGTAGGCAAATATAGTGCTGTCTTTGTTATCAAAATATAGTCTTGGCACGTCTTGGTCAATTTTGCAACAATACTGTCAAAATACATCCATTTTTTGGTGACTTGTAGCATTGGCAGAATATATTGGTGAAATTGATCGAAGCGTCTTATCAACGTTGATTTCTTTTTTAGATAATATTTAGATAGCTCTTGACGTGGTGTCATCTCAATGCTTTTCTAAGTTCCACATTTTTTATTAGATTTTGAGATGTTACTCCCTGAATTTCTGGAATGTCAGTGAATTGCATTCGGCCCCTTGGAGGGTAGTTCTGAATAAGAACTTTCTTTACTTCTATTGGTTCCCATTCATCATAAATAATGTAAGAAAATCTTGTTTACTTTGCACACCCAGTGAAGTGGGTTTATCTTTCCTTCTTGGTCCAAGTTACAGACGCTTGTCCTTTCTGCTTGAAATCAGTAATTTGTGCTGGATTTTGTAATTTTTTGGCTGCCAGGTTTTGTGGCTTTAGCTTTATACATGTCTAAATGTGTGATTGCAATCATGTACTGGCTTGGGAGAACATATTAGTATGAATTGGGTGTAGTTTTGGAACTCTAATCTATCTTTTGATATTGCCCTAAAATATCGTAACTTCAGGCCCTTGATAGATGTTATATTAGATATTCTGAACATTTGTGGAAATAGTCCATGGCTTGGTTTGGTATCCGTTGGCTTCAACTGGGAAGTATAGTTGTGAAAAAGTATCAGATGTGTTGTACATAAATGCTACTTTTATCTCAAACCTTTAAGCTCCAATTCTCTTGTCACCCAGCATATATGTGAATATATTCTATATATACTATCTAAAATATCTTGATGTTTGTTAATAGGTTTTCACACTGTCTTTGGTACATGTTTTTAGCTCTTCAGTTTCAAGTCTACTATTTCAAAGGAGAGCTATGAGTATAGTTCACCATCTCTTTATCTTATCCTCTGCCTATGCCTGATGACTCTCACTTCTTTCTGATAATGCACTCATTATTGAATATGTTCTGGTCATTCTTCTTCTTCTTCTTTAGTTTGTTTATCCAGTTTAATACTGACCAAATATACTTTTCTATCTCCCTCATTTGCAGTCGCTTCTTGCAATGTCGAGGACCCTTTGCCAAAAGGAGGCATCCATTGGTTGACTCTACTGTGGTTTCAGAAATAAGAAGATGCCTTGAGGAGGGCATTGAATTTCAAGGAGAGTTGTTGAACTTTCGAAAAGATGGATCACCTCTTATGAATAGGTTGCAACTTACTCCCATATATGGAGATGATGATACAATTACTCATGTTATTGGTATCCAGTTCTTCACAGAAACGAATATTGATCTAGGACCTGTGACTGGTTCTTCAATAAAGGAGGCTGCAAAGGTGGATCGGCTTCATTTTGGCCTTTCCACCTATCGCCATGTGCCTGTAGGGGACCGGAATGTGTCTCGTGGGGTTTGTGGGATCCTGCAGTTAAGTGATGAGGTCCTGTCCCTTAAAATACTTTCACGATTGACTCCAAGAGACATTGCCTCAGTTGGTTCAGTTTGTAGGCGACTTTATGATCTGACAAAGAATGAGGACCTCTGGAGAATGGTGTGTCAGAATGCTTGGGGCTGGGAAACAACTCGGGTTTTGGAGACTGTCCCTGGTGCAAAGAGACTAGGATGGGGGCGGCTTGCAAGAGAGTTAACGACCCTTGAAGCGGCAGCATGGAGAAAGCTAACTGTTGGAGGTGCTGTTGAACCATCCAGGTGCAATTTCAGTGCTTGTGCTGTGGGAAATAGGGTTGTCCTATTTGGAGGGGAAGGTGTTAACATGCAACCAATGAATGACACCTTTGTTCTGGACCTTAATTCCAGTAAACCAGAGTGGCAACATGTCCAGGTGAGCTCACCACCTCCAGGACGCTGGGGTCATACGCTATCTTGTGTTAATGGGTCTCATTTAGTGGTGTTTGGAGGTTGTGGAAGACAAGGGTTGCTTAATGATGTTTTTATTTTGGATTTGGATGCTAAACCTCCAACTTGGCGCGAGATTTCTGCTTCTGGGTTAGCTCCTCCTCTTCCACGAACATGGCATAGCTCCTGCACACTTGATGGCACCAAGTTGATAGTTTCTGGTGGATGTGCTGATTCTGGAGTTCTTCTCAGTGACACATTTCTGCTTGATCTTTCAATGGAGAAACCTGTATGGAGAGAGATACCAGTAGCATGGACACCTCCTTCTCGGCTAGGTCACACTTTATCGGTTTATGGTGGTAGGAAAATACTTATGTTTGGGGGTTTAGCTAAGAGTGGTCCCCTTCGGTTCCGTTCCAGTGATGTGTTCACTATGGATCTAAGTGAGGATGAGCCATGTTGGAGATGCGTGACTGGGAGCGGAATGCCCGGTGCTGGAAACCCAGGGGGTGTGGCTCCACCTCCAAGGCTTGATCATGTAGCCGTGAGCCTCCCGGGTGGTAGAATCCTTGTCTTTGGTGGCTCTGTTGCTGGTCTTCATTCTGCCTCACAACTCTATCTTCTGGATCCAACTGATGAGAAGCCTACATGGAGAATCCTCAATGTACCTGGGCGACCTCCAAGATTTGCCTGGGGACATAGTACCTGTGTGGTTGGGGGAACGAGAGCTATAGTCCTTGGTGGTCAAACTGGGGAAGAGTGGATGCTAAGCGAACTCCATGAACTGTCCTTGGCAAGTTCAGTTATCTGATTCCTGAGCAGACTGGCTAAAGTTTGGAGAAGGGATCACTGTAATCCTGAAAGACCTGGAGATGTGAAGATAATTAATGGCAAAACTAAATTTGGGGCTGTTGTTTCACTCATCAAGCAAACCTTGACAAAAGGAAAAAAATGTTGCTCTAGCCTCTAGTAGGACCCTTTGGTGATAGGCAAATGCATTTTCTTGGACAAGGTAGTTCTGGCACGGATTGGCTAATGGCTATTCATAAGGTGACATGGAATTGTGTTTTTTCTTTTCTTGTGAGGTTTGTGTTGGGACCACCTTTTGCCATGCTTTATCAGACAATTCTTACATGTTAGGCTTAGTATATGATGGCACAGGTAGATATTTGTACGTCTTAGGCTAAGTTTTTTGTCATGTCCATGCTTTGTTTATGTAATTCGAACTCTATAACTCTCCTATATTTTAAATAATTAAAAAAAGTTGGAGATGGAATGTTTATATCACTTGTTGCTTTGTTTGGATTGACATGTCAGATGAATTGTGATGCTTTTGGATGTTTCACGTTGTAGCACACATTATATTGATATTCAAGTAGCATGTGACCTCAACATAACGATAATCGATTGTCACATGTGATTTCACTTCATTCGAGTAAATTAACGATACTTATTAATAAAGACCATATCATAAATACAATTTAGGATGTAGTATGCAGAACTTTGTCCGCCGGTCGAATGGGTGGAGTGGAGAGATATAGGGCTAAAAAGTTTTACGTTCGAATCTTTTTATTTACACTCTTTCAATCGAGCTTGTCGTACAGGATTTATTTAGCGTGGTGTACTCGATTTGTATGATTTGTAAGCTATTACGTCAATTCAAAGATTTACTTAGTGTGCATATAAAGAATAACGACGGTGATTTCTTCGTTTCAAAAAAACAAAATTGTCTTGAACAATTTTTATAAATTACAATTCATGCTGAAGCAAAATATTAGAAGTACATTTTTGACCATAAAAAGGAATTTTTGAGCCAAATTGACGAAGGCAAAATCTTTAACGCCATTTCATATGCCCAACTAGAGTTTGGATTCCTATTTTAGTAACTGTTGAAACGTAAAAATAGGTGTTTGACAAGTGCAACTGCGGATGTTGAAAAGAGATAAAATGACTAAAAAGTTCATTGATTTAATAAACTATTAATTGTTGTATAAATAATTAAAAATATAT
>JANQAP020000231.1:620679-632398 GCA_026874005.2 Erythroxylum coriaceum | reverse complement strand
TAGAGACTGTATGCTAATCAGATGAATTGGACAAAACTAGAAAGGAACATATTAACTCGAGTCAAATTTAAAAAAGAATTCAGCATACCTGCAAGTTCATGTACGAATCCACTGAAGCAAGAAAACCTACATCGTAGCTGAGAGATAAGTTAATAACTTAATGGCAAATTATGGAGCAGCCATTATGGACAAAAGGAAGAAAGTAAAGGAAAAAGACAAATGGCGTGCTTACCTTTGTATTCCATTCCCCACTTAAGTTTTACAATAACAGTCTTTCCAGTCAAGTTGTTCAAGAAAGGCTTAGGATTAACAGGTACAGTCTGCACAATTCCACATCAGTAACATTATGAAGTGTACTAATATGCAACAATCTACTTTTAATAATTACTAAATATAGAACAGATAAATAATGCTTTTAAAAAGCAATAATAGGTGGCTTTAGGCAGCTTTCAAATTTCTTCAGGACAATGGATGCAGGAAAACTCGCAGTTTTGGATTGAATTACATCTTATTCCGTTCTTTTTTCTCAAATTTCACGCAATAGAAGACCCAAAGGTATGCAACCCACATAATATTTATTTCATCGTATAAAAATATTCCTCTTTTTCCCTCTTTAAGGAAACAAAAGAGAAGGAAGAAACGACACATCTATCCCATCTCCAATTAACGGCTAGGAACAAGAGTGAAGACAAATGCTGATAAAAATTTGGAGCAAATCTTCCATCATTATCTCTTACTTGAGCTTCCCAATTGTCAATGATGCAACTAGGATTTTATAAGCTAAAAGCATGCAGAATGGTAAAGAACAAGTAAGAAACAACAATTGAGGCAATCCACGTAGAAAGACCTATTAGTTCTTTGTTTACCATCAAATCAAAAAAATTGATGCCATTGCATGATTGACAGGAAGTATGAGTTTATCTATGCAGCTGCACATATAAAAAGCAAAACTTGAACTGTCATTACTTCAAGCACATAAAACGAAACTACAAAGGAAATGCTTCAAAAGCTCACAAATTTACCTATATCAAAATGGTATCGACCAAACTCGTCAATTCAAGAACTAATACACCGCAATTTACCGTGTTTTTTCATTAATTTTTTTTAAAGGCAAACCCAACCAATTCTGAACTGAAAATCCAAAACCCTAACGCAAAGGAGCATTTAGAGAACTTAGAATATGAACAGAAGAAAGAAAATAACAGAGAAACAAAGCTACTCACAGCCATCGAGAGACAGAGAGGGAGCAGAGTCGAGCAACAGGAATCTTTTTGTTCTGCGCAGAAATCGTAGGGTTTTAGGGTGTTTAGTTGAAACTCTCACATTGGGCTAATTTACATCGCCCAATGGGTTCATAATGGACCAAAACATTTATTTTACAATGCTCATGCTCTTATTCAATATATGATCAAAGGTTGGGTTGGAAGCGTAATTTAAATTTAATATTTTAAAAATCGGACAAAAAATTAAACCGATAAAATAAAAGTTTAAGATATAAAAGATTTAATCAGTATTATATCATTATAAATTAGGCTAAAGATTGAATAAAGTTAAAAGATTTAAAATATTATTAAATTAGCTTGTTAAAATTTGAAATTTAATTAAAAAAAGATTATTAAATAAAAATTAATTGATTTATTTTAATTTATAATAACTTATTAATTTATGAAATTGACTGATTCATTAATAAACTGATCAGTTTTTAACAACAAGAATTATTAAATTAAATCAGATCGAAAATTTTAAAACTATTGAACGGTTCAAAATTTTTACAGTCGAACTGGTCAAACCAGTTAGATTTTTAATTATTGTTTAAATTTTAATAGATAAGTGAGGAGATCAAGATAATCAAAAAAGAATTACTAACTAATTAAGATATTTTATTCATATTAATAAATGAATTTTTCTTACGTGGAAAAGATGAAATATTTGCAATAACTTTACAAAAATAAACTGATTATGTTGATAGTAGGGGCATGATCGTCCTTCCAAAGCACCTGCTGCTATCGACTTCCGAGAGTCAAACAAGCGATGCGTTCGCCGACCGCAGCGCTGTCGTCTCCACGGCCCGAGCGTTTCAATTTACAAGAAGGTGAGAGAGACCTTTTTTCATTTTTCATTTATTAAATCAGTTTAATTAAATATTTATTTAGTGCTTGCTTTTCATATACGCATTATATCACCATCCCCATTAACAAATAATCATTCTTTTCATAAACACCAAAACACATCGGACTATATTATTATAATAACACTAAGAACCAAATTAAGGGCACACCCTTGATATAGTTATAATGTCTAATTATACGTAGTCGTTATGGTATGAAGTCCAACTTCTAGTACCCTTAAAATAATTTTATTAAACGAGGAAACATTTATATGCTTGGGAAAGCATATACATATATATTATATACTCCATTGGTCCACAAGGCTTGTTGGAATTAGGTTAGTTATTGGAGAAAGGTACAATTAATTTGCCTTGAAAATGGCAAGGAAAGCTCAATCCGGCTTCAGACACCAATCTGAACTCTTCCGACATTTGTGCTCCCTCTCCCACACATGCACACACACCTAAAAACTTCTTACTATATGCAACATATAGACAACACCGTGGAGAGCTTATAAGTAGCTACCTCTGGTTTAAGTCTCTTTGAAATCTCCCCTATCCCTTAACCCCACCAAAGGTACCCCAACTCCTTTTCAATTTCTCATTTAACTTTTGTCGCTCAGACTAGACTCTCCTTTACCTTCACCCAGCTCCTATACCAAGCGGGAGATCAGAGACTGAGAGAGACAGGAGAAGATAAAAATGAACATGAACAGTTCCACTTATGATCCCCAAGGACATCAACAAAGACAAGAGTACTCCTTGAAAAGGAGATGGCAAGAGATTAGGAGGCTTCCAAACATGAACCTTAGGCCACCTTCTTCTCATCATCATCATGATCCTTATCATCAACAACAACAGCCCTTCATGGGCATGATCGGCTCTAACCCTAAATCCTTTCCTGGCCTTGAGGACGATGATCTTGTCTCCAACGTTGTCCCTCCGGTCACTGTTGTCCTCGAGGGTCGTACGATCTGCCAGCGAATCAGCCTCCATAAGCATGCAAGCTATCAGAGCCTCGCCAGGGCTCTCCGGCAAATGTTTGTGGACGGTGGCGATTCAGGACTTGGTTCGGAGACTGAGCTTGATCTAACAAATGCAATTCCCGGTCACCTCGTTGCCTATGAGGACTTGGAAAATGATCTCCTCCTAGCGGGTGACCTCAACTGGAAGTAAGCTAGACCCTTTGACTTGTTCTAAATGTTCCTTTTTTTTTTCCTGCACATGTTTGTTTCCATAAATTATAGTACTCGTTAACTTTGAGGCCGTATATTACTCCATATAACAAGGTTATGCATGGCATTTGTGGTAGATCATACCAATCTCATCATAATAAAATCCACTTCTTGGGTTTTGCTCAACGGAATCAGACAAAAAATGGACCAATCCTTTCCCTGTTTACTTAAGATTATATTTAATTTATCACATGAATATTGTCGTAAACTTGCATATCATTCTTTGACTAAGAAGCCTTCGCTAACCAGACATTACGTGTCAACAGTAGTTTTATCTGAATCCATTCCAGAGATCAGACGCCTAATTAACTTGTGTTGTTTTTCTTGGTGTGAAAAGGGATTTTGTACGTGTGGCCAAGAGGATTAGGATACTTCCGGTGAAGGTAAACACAAGGAAAGGAAGAGAAGAGGCATAAACACTCTAGAAACGCCTGGCTCCAAATTTTGTGTTTCGGAGGAAAAATGTCTGTTGCTGATTAGTCTTAATATGGATTGTAATTTGTAAAGTTTCCTTGTTTTCTTCATATGAATAAACTTAAGAACTTCTGCTTACTTCCCTTCAACCTCCATTGTCATGTCAGGATTCATTTATAGCTATGAAAAAAATCTCGTGATGATAACTAGATTATGTTATCCGTTACCTCTTTTTGCACCCTAAACCTAAAGAGAAAGAAGAAAAAAAAAAGGCTATTCAGAAGAAAAGGACAAGCTCAAGCTCCTACCAATCTAGTATCAGAGTAGATGTGTCTTTTCTACTGTAACGTTTTGCTTCTCTAATAACCACTGCTTGACTCAAAGTGGAAATACAAATACTGACTGTTATGTACCATGCTTGTTGTCAACTGATCACGTTCAAACTTAAAACGGTGCGACAAGTATTAATGTATTATGGTTATATGTTAGAATGTAGGGGGAAAAAACACGTCGTCCGAATAATATATATACATTGTAGTTAACTTCGTTAATAATTTAAACTTGAATATATATATATATATATATAAGGTAAATACTTGTCACAGAAAAGGGAAAGATCTCATCAAACACGAAATCTTCTAATGTGTACTCAAGCTTTGGATCTATAAGCATGACTTTCGGGACAATTGAATATTGCTGGTTAGCGTGAATCCAATGACAGCTTCGATCCACTTTCTTTGGAACATTCAAAGATGTTGATAAAAAAACCAATTAATTATAACCAAAAATATGGTAGAGAGATAAAAGAGAAAGACAGTTAATATGTGTGGCTGCTAGTTAAGGTTGTTCATAATGTAAACGTAAGTCACATGCTTGGTTGCTTCTATATTTGAGGGATCAACGTTAATAAATATTGTAGAGTTGGCAACCACTTTGGCCCCTCTGTGTCCTTTCTTTCTGTCTTCTTCAAATTTCCACGATATATAAGAAAAAGGGGGGCATATTTACATGCCAGAAAAGAGAGACAATCCATTACAGGTAAAGAGCATCATTGCCAATTTTGTGGACAATGATGGGGAACATTAGTTTCATCATTTTTTATTTGTATCTTTTGAAGTTTTGAATTAAATTAGGACTTGAATTTGTACCGTCTGGGCTAAAATTCACTAATATTCTAATAATTTCTATATGATTGATTAGTATATAACTCATTTATAAATTCAAAAGAACATATTTTCATATAAATTATATGAAAATATACGATAATTGATTTCCATAATTGAACTATTGTATGACATAACAAATTAATACGGACATTAACGTGCTAATTTGCAATAGCCATATATATGATTGACCGCAAGAAAGTGACGGCGGTGGGATTTTCGTGGGTGCAAGAAAGGGTTGGGTTTGGGAGTAGGAATCTTATGTGTGGAGTATCAAGTTTTACACATCACCACCAAAATTTAATGAGTAAAATTGAATCAGACAGGTTCTTAAATTGTCTGAAATCTGTTTAAACAGTTGATAGTTAAAACAATGGACCATTTGTAGGTGGTGTTGGTTAAGGATTGCCTTATCCTGTCCACCCGAAACAAAGAAGTGTTGCATTGGCATGCATGAAGAATTAAAGTAAGTCTGGTACGATTGGTCCTTTGTTAGACACTGCACTTACTAACAATAATACAGGCCTTGACTTTTCTTTTATTTTTCATTTTTTGATATGTATCGATCAGCTGCCTGCATTCAATTGATTTGTGGTGTAGATTTGAGAGGTTAGCATTTGGAAGGGAAAAAAAAATCCTTTTCAGTCTAATACTCATGACGTCAAGAAATATATATATATATGAGTGTTACATTCTCATTTATTACATAAAAAATGTACAAGTCATAACAGATATTTACTGCTTGCTGATTAGTACAAGTGTTAATTCTCATTCACTGTAAAAACCATATATAGATCATAACGTTGTCTTGCAAATTAATTCCTCGAATAATCTGCCATATCTCGTTAAAAACTATCAATAGTAAAAATGTGAAATCAACTAGTATATGAATAAGGCAAAACTATATTATATTAATAAAGAAAAATTCATCTCTTAATTGCACAACAAAGTGGTTCGGACAACGACTTGGGAACGACCAATTCTAGGAGAGGTGAAAACGGAAGTATTTAAAAGGGTGTTGATGCATTCAATAATCTCTGTAATATTGAGCGTCCTTGTCACATTAGTTCTTATCAACATGTTTGTAATCTGACGGAGGAAAGATGCTCTGTGATAGTGATCATTTCTATCAAATGTGTTTGGACTGTCTAACTATTATATATGTAAATAATAAAGAGATGATTATCAAATATTCTGAAATATCAAGATGCGATATCGATATAGTTAATTAGCATGTAATTGTAATATTGTGCTCATGCTTGGTTTGCGAATCAAAACAATGAGTTGTTGGAGTCGAGAACAGCTTAAGAAAGGAAAATTAAACTCGTGCCCCCATTGAACTTGGGTTCTTGTGAGGTCATCCCATCTTCCATTTTTAGATGCTAATCCCTCGGTGATAAATTATGAAATACTGATCAAAGAAATGGAAAACTCAAGAGCTACTAAGAGGCTTCTCCATCTGAAATATGCAAATCAGGATGTGCAAACTTATCTAATTGTCTGCATCTTCAAAAGGAGGCAAACCCCAATAACTCGGGTTGAAATCCAATAGTGAGTTTAAGACTTGATCTGCGGTGTCATGATGGGAGCTATCAAGCCTGGGATCTGGAACCATTACCACAGACCTGCAGCGTGCATATACAACAACGTTTTGAGTCTTTTTCGGGACCTCTGAAAGTGCAACGAAATCTTACTACACAATACACAACGTTTTCAATTTTGACTGGTAATAAATATACTAAGTCCAGGCCAATTACAACTGTTGCGAATATGCAAATTCAGATATATCATCATTAGCTACCCATCAATTTTCTTTTTCTCATAACTAGGCACAGTAATAAACACAAAGTTACGAGACTGCACATACAAGCCTGATGAATTAGGATTGTTAATCACCTTTTGCCTACTTACTACTCCAATTGATATCAACAATCCATTAATTAAAACAGAACTATCACGCGGTGGCAAGGATGCACAAAAACCAGTTGAGAATCAGATTATGCAACATCTGTAGAAAATGAGAATCAAGTGAAGCTCTTACATTCCTGCATTTTTGGCAGCAAGAACACCTGAAGGTGCATCTTCAAAGACAAGAACTTTCTGTGGATCTACTGGCCCACCCTAATGATTACAATTAGGAAAAAGATGTTATGCTGCTCTAGAAGTAAGGAAGGAGTGAAGGAAATTCATCAACCAAAGAGTGTGCAATTCACACTATTGGATGCTAAAAAACAATACCTCAAATCTATTGGCTGCAGCTAGAAATATATCTGGTGACGGCTTACCACGTTTAACCTCAGGATCATCTCCAAGAACAATGTGATGCATCAATGAGAAAAGCTCACCATGTCTTTGTGTTTTCAACTCAAAATGTCGTTTGTGAGAACTGAAAAGTACAAATTATTTCAATAGATTCCATAAATTATAAAGCAGACCATCAGGTAAATCTCATCCTATTGATTCAAGAAACGACAGGGAATCCACAGAATACATACCCAGTTGCCACGCAAATTGGAACGCCTTTAGCATGAAGATGTTTAATCAAACGGCTAGCCCCTATACACAAAAAGAAGAAAAAAAAATCATGCCTTTGCTATTGATGTTTATTAGAAACATCCCATGTAACATTTTCTACTGTAAAAATGCTCATTCAAATTAAAGAGCTACTCTAAGGAGGACCAAACCCTCGGAGCATAATGGCAGACTAGCCTTATAGAACGGACTGAGCAGTCAACTTATGTTGAAAATCTGAGATACTTTGATTGGGATTGCTCCTATAATCAATTTTATGGTTAATGAAGTCAAGAAATTAAACTGAACAAGGCTGAAAATAAATCTGAATGTTCATGGTAATATGAAGATACCTGGCATTAGCTCACTTGATGGAAACAGATGTCGCAGCATATCTTCTCTTTCCACAAGAAAGTCCTCCGCTGAAAGAGAATCACTAATCCCAGTCTCGTTGACAAAGACCCGAGCTGCTTCTATGGCCTTCATGCCCATCATTTTGGCTTTGAGAGACCAATCAAAAGTTTTGTTGTATCTAGCAAGTATAATTTCCTGGACTTGGGTGTAAAATTTCTCGGTGTCTGAGACATTATAAAGTCATTCCCAATGGATTGTATTAAATACATTAATTCAGATCTAAAAATAGCTGAATCAAGATAAGCAATCAAATCTTATGAAGCTTTCAAGAACTAGTATCAGTATCACATAAAGTGTTTGATAAAATTACCAAGTAAGAGACCATCCATATCGAAGACAACGTGAGTGATCGAGGGCTTGGCCATTGCAGAAAGGTTGTTCGACTTCAACAAAATCACTTCCTCCCCACGACTTCTGCACAGAAACTTGGTTGGATTTGAAAGCACGCCATCAGTATTTAATACGACGCCGCGTAGGATATCAGAGGTAACAAAATGATAAATATATTCCAAATTTTGAATTAAAAAAAAAAGAAGTGACTAGGCTAGAAGGCAGTTGTATAATACGACAATCATATTATCAAGAGTTGGAGGCGTACAAAAGAAACTTACACGCAGAAGAAGCAAATTAAAAAAACCAAAGTTCAAATTAAGTTGAGTTCGGTGGCTCTATTAAGTAATTTTAGGTAATTATTTTTATGAAATTATAATTGGTTATGTTATGTCGTGTGCGTATATATTGATTTACAGTTTACAACAATTTTTATAATTATTGTTTATTAACTTTAATTTCACTAGATTAATTAATTAAATTTATGTTTTAGTTAGATTAATTAATTAGATTTATGTAATTATTGTTTATTAACTTTTAAGTGTTGGGATTTTATAAATAAATGAGATCAAAATAATATTATGTGCAGATTATGAAAGTATATTTAAACATTTTGAATTATGTATAATTCAATAACATGTTATATTATTTGTTATGTTAATAATCATAAAAATGAGATCAAAATTAATTCATTAAATTGTTAATTAATTTATATCCAGCATATAATTTACTAATTATTATTTGCATATAAAATATATTTAACATATGAATAATTTAATATATAATTAAATCATATAAAAATCAAATATTTGTATTTTTATATTGTTTATTGTTGTCATTAGAAAATAATATTACAAATATAATCATATCTTATGGGTAACAAATACACATTCATCTTCTTATCTTATGGATAGTTAAATACATAGTAAAAAAATAGTATGTAAATTTATGCGAGAATATTCATTAATCAACATAATGTGAAATTGTAAGTATTTAAATCATTTTTGCAATGCTTGTTATCATAAAAAAGGATGTAAGATTAGTCTATCTAAAATCTAGACAAGCTTATAATTGAATATTGAATTTTTATATCTATGCAATGATATTATATACAAAATTATATTTTGAATAAGAATCCATTAATTTAATTTTGACATATGTCTTCATTTATTTTTAAATAAATGGAGGGGAGTTAAATTCAGTTGTTTCATAAAAATTTGAAGATCCAACTTGGGTTATGCTGGAATGGTTTATAAAATGAAGAATCATACTATTTATATGTATTGCAATAAGCATTTAAAAGGTAAGAGAATCACCAAATTAAAGAAGTATTTAATTGGAATCACACGTAAAGTAGAGTCTTATAAAAAAGTAAGTAATTATGTGAAATGACAAATGGAGACTTTACTTGAAGAGAATCAACATAAAAAAGATAGAAGACAAAGTTAAACTATGAAATTGGTTGTGGAAGTTATTTTTCAAATGGTTAGGATACTACAGTTATTTCGTATCTGCTACTCGTACAGTTAAGTCTAGTAGATCAAGGTCTTAGTATCGTCCTAGTATAGGTATAGGAACCCCTACCTGTACAAACAAAAGTTCCTGAGGTGTAAAAACCAATGTAGTTGCAAAGATCCACTAAAGTGAGACGACCTGCTATTCCATCTGATTATATGGTTTATTTGGTTGAACAAGACTATGATATTGAACATGTTGTAGACCCAATTACTTTTTAATAAGTTGTTTTTGGACCTCATGCAGATTTGTGGTGGAATGCAATGAATGACAAGATGCAATCCATGAAGCATAACAAGGTGTGAAAGTTAATTGATTTGCCTCAACATTGCAAACCCGTTAGTTGCAAATGATCGTTTAAAATTAAGAATGACACTCAAGGTAAAGTTAAGCGATTTAAGGCTCGATTGATTATTAGTGCGTTCACTGAGAGAGAAAGGGTTGATTTAATGTTACCTTCTCTCCCGAATCCTCAAAAGATGCATTCAGAGTGTTCATGACAATAGTAGCTCATTATGATACAGAGCTACATTAGATGGATGTTAAAACTGCTTTCTTGAACAACCTAAAAGATCTCAATATCAAGAAAATGCTGACAAGATTTGCAAATTGAGAAAATCTATATACTGTTTAAAACAAACTTTTAAACAATGGTATTTTAAGTTTGACGAGATTGTGATCTTTTTTGGCTTCGTGGAAAATAAAGATGAAAATTGCTTGTACTATAAGATCAAAGGGAGCAAAGTTATCTTCCTATTGTTGTAGTAGATGATATCTTGCTTGCATCAAATGACTTGATCATGTTGCATCACGTAAACCAATGTTTGGCCAAGCATTTTGACATGAAAGACTTTAGTGAAGCACCTTTTGTCTTAGGTATTCAGATTCACCGGGACAGATCTTGACATTCTTTAGGCCTCTAGCAGAGTACATACATTGAGCGAGTACTGCAAAAGTTTAATATGGCTGATTGTAAACATGTTGCAACTCCTATCTCTTATAGTGAGAGATTATATTTAACACAATGTCCAAAGAATGAGATAGAGAGAGAAACTATGAAGAATGTGCCTTATTCTAATGCCGTTGGTAGCCTGATGCATGCTTAGGTATGCATTAGACCAGATATTGCATTTTTTGTTGTATTATTAAGTAGATATCTGACTAACCTAAGAATAGATTACTAGAATGTAGTTAAATAATTGTTGAGATATTTAAAGGAAACTAAGGATTAGATGTTAACATTTAGAGGGGTCAACAATTTAAATCTTGTGGGGTATACAGATTCGAATTTTGTTATGTGTTTGGATGATAGAAAGTCCATTTCAGGTTACATCTTCATATTGGTAGATAGTGCAATATCGTGGAATAATGTCAAGTAGACACTGGAGACTTCCTCGACTATGCATGCAAAGTTTGTCGCATATTATAAGACTATTTCATAGGTGGTTTGGCTCAAAAACTTGATTTCTGAGTTGTTTGTGGTTAATTCAGTGGCTAGATTCATTCGGTTATATTGTGATAATCTTTCTGCTGTGTTTTTCAGTAACAGCAATAAGAAAATCACAGTGTCTAAGCATTTGAAGGTTAAGTATTTGACCATCAAAGAGTTGATACAGAAAGGTGACATTGAGGTGGAACATTTGAAGACTGAGGAGATGTTTGTTGATCCTTTAACTAAAGGACTTCGTTCGCATGTTTTTTGAGATACATGTATACAGTATAGGTGTATTAAAGTCCTTAGCCACCGTTAGTTAGGGATCATTGTGTTTACTCCTTAGATGTTTATATATTTCCATGTATTATGACAGTATGGTTGTTTAGCAATAAAGATGATTATCAATTATTCTCATTCATATGTGTTATTATATGTTTTTTTTAAGTATTTGTTATTATACGTTGTCATAATATAGGTGAAAGTCTTAAGATCTGAGTCGATCTTAAGTATTGTAAAGGTCATTGACTATATATACAAATTGCCTTAAGCCTATGTTGTAATACCCCATGTTAGGGGTTAGAAAATTTAGGAATTT